>JARHVA010005396.1:695000-852500 GCA_037957365.1 Torreya grandis | reverse complement strand
CATGCCATTCAAAATCAAACACCACTAATGAATCTGATTCTAGGTGATTTGTACGTAAGCCCAAACTTGATCTATATTCTAAAACCATAAACTAAATTTGTAGAGGGTTTACCTATACACCCCCGAATAATGTTTTAACACAAGAAAATAACTATCAAATTATTCTTATATCATATAACAAAATTTTTGCCTTACCAAATACTAATGGTTATGTTACTTCCACTAGCAGTCAATATTTTGTTCCTTCATTTCTAGGCAACTAGGCACCTACTAATAATGTTCATTATCAAGCTAATCCCATTTCCCCTAAATTTATAAATGTTAATTTACCTATGACTAATCCACAACCACAATCAAAATCCCATATAATTTTAGTGTCAATTTGTGAGTAAGTGATTGCAGTAGATGGTTCCAAGATTAACAAACAATATGGTGAATTTTCATACATAAGTTCCACAAAATGCCAACCAAAATGCAAATAACCCACCACCAAACATAAATTTTAATTTCTAATGGACCAATAGATAGTTTAAAATAAGGTAAAATAACAAAGGTTTATTATCCCATCGAGGAATATAACCAAAATAATAACAATAATGCTTCTAACATGGTGAACCTAATTGATTTAGCACTTCCAACCTGGTGAATGATATAAAATACATTAGACCATGCTAAAATTGATTACATATAATTCATTTATGCATCAAAAATTTTACAAAACAATATGGACAACCTAGAACTAGTACTTTCACTTAATAATAACCCTAGTCAAGGTGGATGAAATCCTAGAACAACTCTTGTCTTAGAGACTTATGAGTTTCTATTTGAAAGTGACAATGAGCCAAAGTATAACTTAGAGGAGGTCCATGAATTTAATGAATTTCAAAGGGTAAACAACTACCATTTGAGAATTATGTTTCAAACTTTGTTGACTTATTATACTCCTCCAAACAATACTCAAGTTCCACCTTATGATAACTTAAGTAATAACCTATTTGCACCCATGGGACCCATGGGACCCACTAAATCTTATAAACACAAGAAAAACTCCACACCTCAATAGGGTGACAAGAAAGTAGATAAAAACAAACATGTATAAAATATTTTAGATGACCTAAAGAAAATTAAGGTCAATATCATGATGTTTTACTTCAAATTTCAATCCAAAAGAACTTGTTACTAAAATAACTATCTAATTTTAGTGGAAGAGAAACCCTTAAAACATATGATGTCTATGTGGAAATTTATAAAGAGAAAATTCAAATTCCACCATTCTTTCTAATAATATGTATCTTTGGAAAAAAACATGCATAATTCTCTAGTGGATTTAGGTACTTCTATAAATGTGATACCCTAAGCCATTTACCAACATTTAGGTCTAAAACCTACAAAATCAAATAAGAAAGTGGTTTACTTATATAAATCAAAAGTCAAGGCATTTGGAGAGATAAATCACATCACTATCCATTTGGTCTCAAAATCAAGGGTATAACATTTCATTGATAATTAGGTAGCTGATATCCCTGACACCTACGATATACTCTTTATAAGGGATTAGTCTAGAATATTAAATGGCTACATGGAAACCAACTTATCCAAAATTTGGCTCCCATGGATAGGTCTACCTAATCAAATAAATATTGAATGTGAGCCTAAATTTACTCACATGATAGCAAAATAAATAAAATAAATCAAATCTTATTCAAAAAATCTGAGATTGGGGTGTATTCATTTGAAATGGAAGTAAAAGCCTACAATAAGTTATATATTAACATGTTTTCCATGATATAAAGTCCATAAACTAAGGAAATAGATCAAGTTAATGAGGATCATTTACTTTGTGTAATTAAAATTGTGGACAAAGAATACGTAGATGGGAGGTTGGTCTTGTGTTAGTCCAAGAAATAAAACTCAAATAAACACACTAAAATACTAACATCTCTAGACTAGATACGAGGGAGAGCTTACATAGCAAGAAACCATACAACGACACAATAAAAACATAAAAGTACACCTTTTTTTACCTTCCTTAGAGCTCCAAATGGCCTTTTGAATAACTTGTTTGGCTTGTACATCAAAAAATATTTATCAAGAGAGATTTGTTGGCTTCACCTTTCCTTGACATCTTATCTTTGATTTATTGGCTTAATATTTGGGCATGGTAACATTAATTTTATGAGGCTTATGGAGTAAATCCTACATAATAGCACTATAATATCAAAGCTTAGAAATGAAGGGATATGGCCTTGTATTTATAGCCTCAAGAATTAGCTCTAACCAAATGTCAGTTAAGGTTGAGTTTAAACATGGAATGGGTTCAAACTAGCCCAAGGTGAGTTGAGACTAACTTTATGTGAGTTAATAGTTATCATGTAATTATGATTTTTAATTAATATGCATGGCTCTCAAATTAGATATTTTTGAGATATTTTCAAAGAGATTGACAACTCATAAAGGAAATGATGAAAAGCCTTTATATTTTGAGTTTTGGAAGTTTCCTTTTTAGATATTCATTAATTTAAAATGGATAATTCAACTAGGAATTTAATCCTTTTTCATTTTTTAATTGATTTTTATTATCCTTTTATCTCTTTTAATATTTTATCAATTACCTTGCTTAATGGGTCCATAGGCCAAATTGATAGTTGTTATGCCACAAGGTGATTAGGGGTGAATCTATGAGAGGTTATCATTGCATATAAGATAGTATCCCAAATAGGGATGCCTCAACATGATTCTGAGATTTGATAAATTATGCATGACCAAATTTGGGATATTTAATGATTCTTAAGCTTAATTTGCAATAGTCGGTAGAAATTGGTCTGAAGTTTGGTCTAAATCCACTTGTGGCCAAATTTAGGTGTCTACAATTTACACCTATTTGGAAAAGTGTTGCAAAAATAATGAAAAGGTCTTATATGCCTAATACTTAAATGACAATTGATGATCCCTAGATGCCCCCTTAAGGGAGAAGTTGACAAAGACTTAGGTATTAGTTTATTACATGAGTATTTACATTAGATTTTATAGTTTGATATTTACCAAGAGGTTAATTGTATATTTGTCGGTTAGTTAATATTTGGTTATTCAAATATATTATGGTTAAAATGTACTCATTTATATTATTTGGTTAGTCAAGTGATTATTATTTTGAGTCATAATAGGTATGTGAGAGATATTGGTGGAGGTTTTATCTCCCCAATTATATGAATGGTTTTCTTATATAAATGTAATATCCTGTATGAAGAAATATATAGTGTGAATATTATTATTGTGTTTTAAATATTATCTCTATGTTTGGCTTTCCTATATAGTGCATGAGGTAAATCTTGGTGTAGACTCTATTTTTACCAATAACTAGTATTATAGTGGGTACTTGGTTAGGTAGAAGAATAATCTATTTATAGGTTCAGCTATATTATTTTGCCTTGCCCTAATTTATGAAGTTTAGTTTGTGACATGATCATTGTAGATTGTATAGCTTTTATTTTTTAGTGAGTTCTATGTGTTTAGGTTAAAATATTTATTGTCTCTAACATTTTTATGGTCATAGCATTGGAAGATCAATTTTCATGTTGATGAATGGAAGGACATCATAGTTAAGGTAGGCATGATAACCATCTCTAGTACATGTTTAGACCTATGCATTATAAATTAGTCCTTTCTATATAAACTATGACATGGCATTAACTAAAGTTCTATCTTGGACCTATATGTAGTATTAAAATTCATGACATGTTGATAATACATCCATCATCCAATAATTTTATCAAGTTTCCTAAATTCTTGATCAGATGGTAAATGTTTTCATCATTATATATGGCTGTGTATACTTATTTCAATGTATTGTTATCCATAATTGCTTATAAGGCTATTAGAATTTCTCATCTCAGTGTATTGACTTGGTCTAATAATACTGGAAAAATATTATCTTGATGGATAGTCTATAAAAAGGTATAATGCACTCTATAGTTATAAACTCATGATGACTCCAAAATTAGCATCAAAACCACCTATAAAAGTTGTAAAGTCTAATTCTAAGAGAAGACATATAAGTTATTCATTCCAAATTCAATATAGATCATGTTACATTAATTTAACTAGAAATATGTATGTCAATGACTATCAAGTTCCTCTTTTCTAGGTCATTGAGTATCTATGAAGATCTAAACTAGTAAGTAAATCTACCAAAATCATTCCATGCAAGGCAATGATTTTAGGTCTTACATTACATTTATTAATTTTTTGATCGAGACATTATTTTATGGTTATTTAATTTTTTTTTTATTATATAGTACTTATAATTTTTTTTAAATGTTATATAATAATTCATAGTTGATAATACTTTTAAAGAATCTCTATTCTAGGTTAGTCATTTAGTTGGTATTTCTTAATGGTCTCTTTAGTCTTTTTATATCAATTTTAGTTGGTTCAAATAAGTTTTGTTATTAGTAGTCACTGAGTCTTCTATATTTTAATATCTTTATGATTATTAAAGTTTATATTTTTATGTCAAGAGTGTGTCCATCCAAAATCCAAAGTGTCAATAGTAATGTATTTCTCAAAAGAGTCAATTCAAATAATTCATGTGTCATTGGGTCTATAATATGGTATACTTTTTATAGTTCAAAGTGTCAAAGTCATTTTGGTGTATTATTAATTGAGTTTCATCATATTTTCGAATTCAAACCCCTATTTGTGGAGTAAGAATTGAGATAATGGAGGAAGGAGGAAACAAAGGCTAGAGGTTTCACAGCCTCTCATTAGTCACCAATGATGAGGCCCAAGAAGATTTGGTGACATATGTAGTGTGGTGTATTTTTTATAATTTACATCATGTGTTTTCAATATAAGAAAAAAATAATGCTCCTGTTCAATATTTTTAATTATTGAATAAATTCCAAACATAATTCCCTGATATGAAAATATAGTGGAAGGAAAAAATCACCAATGTAAGTTAGTTCATAGATCTTAAAAAGGTTTGTGGTAGATCTAGAAAACTATTGGAGATGAATAGTTGATCAGTCCTATTCATGTCAAGGTTTATGGTAAACTTGATTAAAACCATGGAAGGAGTAAGCCTTTGTTTGTATCAATGTCATGAGTGAAATAAGGCATGCCATAGGGGTGAACATACTAGATATGAGAGTGTGAATGTTTTTTCACCATGTAAAAACTAAAGGGGGGAATATTAGGGATTAATTCATTACATGAGTATTTACATTATATTTTATCATTTGATGTTTATCAAGAAGTAAATGATATATTAGTGAGTTAGTTAGTATTTGAATATTTGAACATATTATGATTACAATATATTTGTTTATAGTGTTTGGTTAGTTAGGTGATTATTAGTTTGAGTCATAATAGGGATTTGAGACATATTGGTGGAGATTGTATCTCCTAAATTATAGGAATGGTTTTCCTATATAAATGTAATATCCCATATGAACAAATATATATTGAGAATATTATTATCATGTTTGAAATATTATCTTTGTGCTTAGCTTTATTATATAGTGTGCAAGGTAAACCTTGGTGTAGAATCTATTTTTACCAATAGTCAATTATTAGATCCTTTAAAGAATGAAATGATGGGACCAAAAGGTAAAAGGGGTGCAATACACTAATTTTTCCATAGGAAGTTATAATCAGTGGCATGCAAAGCTACCCTAATTGGGAAGATAAAAAAAATTATTTTCCCAAAAGTGGTTATAATCATAAACATAGGGTGATAAATAAATATGATTAGCCCAAAGGTGGTTATAATAATTTGCCATGAGATAAGGGAAACAAGAAAATGATTTTTCCAAAGATGGTTATAATCATGAAAAGGGAAAACAATGATTTGACCATAGGTGGATATAATCATTGAAAAGGTTAAAACATGCCTCAACTCAGTGGATAGATAATATGATTTTACCAAAGGTGGTTATAATCATTATCACAATGAAATAATGCCTTGGTTGGGTAGATATAGATAATTATTTTCCCAAAGGTAGTTATAATCCTAAAAAGACAAATAGATTGAAACATAATGATTTTCCCATAGGCAATTATAATCATTAGCTCTATGGTATACATAATGAGTTGCCCAAAGGTGGTTATAATCATTGGTAAAATCATAGAAGTAATATGTAAAATTAGCTAATGGGGATGATGAATGGAATCCATCCTCATCAAGCAAGAGTAAGCACATAAACATTGTAGAGGAGAAAGATGAATTTAGTCAACTTGTTAGTATATATATACATGTCCTAGGTATCAAGAATTAAAATTATTTCATGAGTTAATTAATATATATGTGGTAGTGATTTGGATAGATTAGGAATGTTTTAGGTATTAAGTAGAAGTGTCATATCTACATTGATTGTATGATTTCCTAAGTTGATTTTTGTTATAGAACATGATGATATAAAAAACCATGATAAATAAGCTAAAATATGCATAAGGAATGACACATGATGCAATAAATAATTGAAAACAATGCACCAATGATAAAAAACCATGATGACAATGTTGATAATGAATATGGATAAACCTAAGTATAATGCACAAGGAATCACCCAATGAATGCATGTATACTAAGTCAAGGCACATAAATGAAATAAAACAAATAGGCAAAAAAAAAGGGAAGACAAAACTCCAAGAAAATGGAAAAAAAATTAAAAAAATAAGAGAAAACAAAACAAAGATAACAAAAAATAAATAAAATTAAGCAATGGTTAATCACAATGTTAGTGTGAATAGAGAACAAATTAGACAATGATCATTATCCTTAGGTAATAAGAGATAATGAAACAAGTAGACAAAATGGGGGAGATAGAAGCAAAGGAAGGGGTAGTTGAGTTGACATTAGATGTACTAATCAATTGGATGCTACCTACATAGTTCCATAGATGTAAGATCTAACATAAACTTTATAGCAAATATAGTTATCCCAGGATATGGGATAGAATAAATTGATGATCAATAATAACATGATTGATGAGGTAGAGGAATATGAGAAGGGTTTTGAAAAATAGCGAGTGCATTAAATAAATCCTAGTGGTCATTAATGTATCAAAATTAAATACATAATGCATAATATGAAAAACTCACAAAATAATGAGAGCGTAAGGATTATGCTAAATAAGGATGGGGAAACTAAATGACAAGTGGTTTCTTTTGAATTAGTGAGGGTTCCTAGAATCCTTAAGGAAAATAAGTGGTTAATTTGGTTTTTAGGATTTTTAAGATCATTTGCAAATGTTTTTGGAATTTCTTGAGCATCCCAACTTGAATGAAAATGATGAGATACTAAACAATCTAACTCACAAAACAATGAGAGTGTTTAGACTTAAATTTCTCATAAAATGGTGAGAGCATGGAAAGGGTTGACTGAGCTAACCTTTATTAAGTTGAGAATTACCTACATAGTCATAGGATGGGATGTCAATTCAATTTCATTTCATCATACAATGGAAGAATTTGATGGATAGTAGAAAGTTCTCAAATTAGGTAAATGGCATAGTATGGCATAGGAATGACAAGGTGGTACATAAAGGCATGATAAAGGTGTTATTCCTAATTTTCCCATAGGGGTTAGAATTAAGAAACAACATCATAGGTTAATGGTACTAATTTTACCAAAGGTGGTTATAATTATTAGCATAGAGTGGGACATTGATTTTCCCAAAGGTAGTTATAAATTAGGAACACTAAGAAAGAAACAAAACCAAAAATAAAGGATAAAACCACCAAACCACTATCAAACTGGTCCACAATACTACCTCAACTATAATCTTGAATCAATTACTAAAACTTGAACTAAATCCCTTTGCTAATGATGCCAAAATAACCAATAGAATGAAACTAAGGTCAAAGGGGTTGGGTAGGGAGGGTAAAAACAACTTTGGTCAATAGGAAAGGTATGATAGAATGGTATAAGGTATGTTACAAAGAAGATCATAATTTTGTATAATGGAAATGAGCCTCATAGATAATAATTCATGTCTCTCAAATGAAGTAATGCTTGAGGTATATGATGTTCATCGACTCATCAAGTTTGTCTCCAACTAGTGTAGCAAGCCTATATGCTCTGGATCCATAATTTGAAATAATGATATAGGGGTATATCCAATTGGGTTTAAACATTCCCTTCTTCAAAATCTTAATTGTGGTGTTCTTTTGGTTTTCTTTGAGAATAAGATCCAAAAGATCAAACTCCCTATGTTTGACCTGTCAGTTATAGTGGACATGGAATCAATTATAGTAAGCTTTAAGGTTGTTGACAATAGCCATGGATTTTTCATCAAGTAGCTCTAGCTCTTACAAGTGAGTTATTCAGTAATGTTCATCATCTAGGATGTGTTTTAGTGAGATTCATAGATAAGGTAACTCAAACTCAATAGGAGGAATGGCCTTAGTGCCATAAACTAAGGAATATAGAGTAGATATTATTAGGGTATAGTAATTAGTGTAGTATGCCTAAAGGGAATGGAAGATTTGGAGCTATCAATCAAAATTAACATTAATGACAATATTTTTAAGGATGTTGACAATGTTTGTATTGGATGCTTCTTTTTGGCCATTAACTTTTGGGTAATATGTAGTAGATAAATATTGAGTAATGTTGTGCTCAACACATATCATTTTTACATCTTTATTCTTAAATTATTTACCATTATTAGATATAAAGCTAGATGGGATAATATAATGGAAGATGAGATGGTTAAAGATGAACTTGGAAATTTGCTTTCTAGTCATGTAAGTGAGGGGTATAACTTTAACCCACTTAGTGAAATATTTGTGGATCATAAATACACATTTGATGATTTTTGGAGAAGTTTAATTTATGACTTTGAATTCACTCGACAATAAGTAGTTCCTTGATACATCTTGGTGTTTTACCCATTTTTTGGCCCTTTCTTTCTTTGGGCCCCTTTTTAAAAATTTTGCTAAGTGTCAACTTCTTTTCACTCTCTCTACGTGATAACCCGATGCTCATCCAACTTAGGGAAATATTCATCCCCCTCAAGGAAGAGTAATAGCTCAACATATGGCATCCCTATGCTCCTTAGAGTTTTTTGTTTTTGGTTAGGCCTTAAGGTAGTGACATTAGCTGGCAAGACTTAGGGGATCCCATAGAGTAGTTAATGTAGTATTGAAACATGGCTTCACCATGTGCCATTCTTGCAATCCTTATAATTTTTTTTTAGGTTAGGCTTCAAAAAAGAACCATTGGTTGATGGGACTTTGGGGGACCATAGAGTACTTAATGTAGTATTCAAATGAAGCTTTGACATGTGGCATAATCACACTCATTTTGGAAATTGAATGCCTAGATTTCTTAAGAGAAGTGTCAACTTGACATGTGGTATTCCTATGCTTAATCATGTTCATATAACCCTTAGTCCCTTTGGAGAAGCATCAATTTGATTCATGACATATCCATTCTTTTCCAAGGAGGGTGTTAGTTACCAAAGATTTAGAGAGCACCATTAGATGAATACATGGGTCCCTCCTTCCAAGAAATATTTTGAAACACTTTAATCTTTATCTAAAGTGTGATATTTTAAGTTTGGGGGGACCAAAGTTGTTAAAAAAATATGAGAATATAACTCTAGGAGTAACCATGTAGTGACACCCCACTTCTCCTAAGCACAGTGGCCATAATAGGAAGATGTAGTTGTGCCATATCCAAGATCAAGGGAGCAACTACACTCATGGGTTCTAGATCATTTTTAGTTGCAACAACATCATGGGTAAGAGTGGTGGAATTTATACCTATCATCTCTTTGAGTAATTATTTCACCTTTATAATTTAGGTTCTTCCCCTCCAAAAGGGGGTGACATTTATTTTATTTTTTACATTATTATTTCCTTGAACAATCATTATAATAGACTAGGGAATAGCAATAGTTAGAGATTTTATTAGACAACCTTAATAGGTGCACCTCATGGATGTTAGTGGAGACTTTGTATGTTCATTCTATGGCCTTGTATATTAATTTCCCTATCTAGAATGAAGAGGATGTGGTGTGTGTTATTTGGGGTTAAACTTCACTCTGTCTACTATCTCTTTTCTTCTAATTCTATAATGTAGGCCTTTGTTTATGTTATAGATCTTAATTCATGCTTTTAAGCTCCTTTATGATCTATTTTGTTTAAAATTTTATGCTATTTTATGCAAGTTTATGTAAAGTATATCAAATCTTTTGGCACATCACCTTAGCTAGAATTACTTTCATGTTGATTACTATTTTCTTTTTATCCCTTTTCACCCCCTAAATTGAATGAAGATCTGACTTCTAAAATCGCAAAAAATTTACAAAACACATTTGGTCCCAAATATATGAATCATCCCATAGATTTTTTGTCTAACCTGAGGTGCATACTTTAGGCATCAACAGTTTAAATATTTTTTTGCATGCCCAGTGGGATAGATCTACTAGTTTACTAGACTAGAAGCTTGAGTTTATGAGCCATAGGACTCTAACAAGGTCATAAAATGTGAATAATCTAAATCTGATGATATCACCATTAGGATTTCCTACTCATCAAAGAGCTCTAAGGCATAGTGTTGTGTAACAATAATAATGACCACATCAACAATAAAAAATGGCACATCCTAAACAAAGAAAATTTATGTCATGGCATAGTGGTAGCCCTTTGATACCATTGACACCCCCAACACAATGGGGCCCCATAACTTTGAATTCTTTAAAGGCACTCCCCAAGTTTTTAGGGGAAGATTTTGAGACAACAGATGAGTACCTCTAATATGTGGTGAATGTGTTCACTGTCCACTACGTCAACACTTAGAATGTAGCCTTGAGGCTACTAGCAACATGTTTCAAAGAATGGGCTCTTGATTGCTATAGATATTTTCTAGCTAAATATATCACCACATAATATGACCTAGGTGATAGATTCTTTGAGTGAGTTAATGAAAAGGTAGACCAATCTTACCTTTTACAAAAATTAATCAACATCAAAAGGGGCCCAAAAGAAGCCATGGTCAATTTCAACATCAGATTTGAAAAGACCTAGAAAAAATTCTACCGATAGCTTGACCACTTATGGGCATGGCCATTTCCTTTTATTTGAAGGACCTTAATTCAAATATTGTAGTTATGGTCCAGTCACTTGAAGGCCAAGTGTTTTTAGATGTGTATGATATCATAGTTAGGGTAGACAATAACATGATCATTGTAGGAAGACTTCCTCCATGACTAATAATGTTTATTTTCCCTAAAATATCATTAACTTTTCAATAAGAAATACTCATCACTTTGGGAGCCCACCTCTTTCCATGTATGCATACCTACCTACTTAGGTGAACACATCTACCATACCCTCACTGAATACTAAGATGAATGATATGAAGAGTATTTTTAGGAACTTCTCTAATGAGATAATAAATCTCAAAAGGCAATATTATGCTCCTCTAAATCCCTTTTACAATAGCTACCAAGAGAGGAGATCCCTATAGTAGCAAAACTAGTACCAAGAGAGGCAGAGGATGAACAACCAAACACCAAATTATAAGACACTCTACTAATCAGATGGTTACAGTCCTAGATCTATTGCATACGATGGTGATGATCACTAAAAAATGACTAGTAAATAGCTAAAATAACTTGGATAATGAATCTAACTCATGGTGTTTCCCTTATAATTAACCCCACAAGCCCCAAAATTATCCACAAGGAAACTTGAAATAGAAAATCACTAAATAGAGATAGTAGATAAATTCTCTAGATTCAAATTATATGTATCAGTCCTTAGGAGTCTAAAATAGTGTCCCCATGGTGTAAATCCAAGGTATGTCCCTAGAGTAAGAAGAGGAAATAGTTTTAGAGCATGCACTATTCTCTTAGGTAGAAGATGAGGGTGAAGTCTTTATAAATGAGGTTCCCACATATAAACCTCTACAAGTGTAGTCTGACTACTATACATGGTCAAAGAAAAGATTGGCCAAGAACCCTGAAGGCTCCACAAGGCCCAAAACAACCTTCAAAAATGTTTTGGTGCCTTAGCCCCCATCGATGGTGTACCAAAGGTGTAATGAGGTGATACATAACAATCTAAAATACCCTAAGATCCTACCTCTAAAGTCATATATTATGGTGGAGTAGCTAAAGAAGGCATTGACCAATGTTTCCCTCTAGGATGTCTTGTCCATCCTTGAGTAGAAGAACTTATTGAAGAAATCCTTAAAATAAAAGGAAGATATTGTGTAAAATAAATCACTCATAGAGAATGAAAAAGAAAATAAAGGGAAACAACATGAGCATATAGGCTTAGGTATCCTCTACATTCATCAATACCAAAGAAGGGTTAATAAAATCAAGGCCTTCCCCTTTATATCTAACTTTAATTATGGGTAAGAAATTGTTATAAAATTCCATGATCTATTTGGGCATGATCATGACAATGATGCCCAAACAAATAGATAACACATTACAATTAATGTACAAGCCCTTAAATAAGGGGGTGATGTAATTAAATTGAAAAAAGGTTCAAAATTTAGGAAACATCTAGGCTCTTCCCCTTACATTGTACTTTCCTAGGAATCACTATACCACAAGATAATGTGGTAATAGATATTCCACCTATCTTTAGGCTATGTCTATCAATATATTTCACCATCAAGATTGGTACATACATATCACTAGATTAGTCCCATCTGATCCTAAGAGACAAACATGGTTCAAAGATGAAGGTGTTATATAATCCCCTCCACCTAGAGCAAATATTAGACAAAGCGATGGAAAAATTTTAAGTAAAACACACCTCTTTCTCAAGGATGAAGACACACTATATAGAAATTCTCAAAGGAGAAGAGGTGGTGTATAATAGAATCCCCAAAGAAGAAGCCCTCATTAATAAGTTCATCAAGAATGACCCATTTAAAAACTTTGATTCCATCTATCTCAGGGCCTACGTCATCCATGATGAATATTAGGTCCTTATCAAAGTCATAATTAAGTAATAAGACTAGAACAAGGGGACAAAAGATGAGTTCAAACTCTAGACTCTGTATTTTGATAGTATGAAGTGCAAGATTAGCTCTAGAGATAGTATCCAACTAACATCTCCCTATAGAAAATAAATATTCATATAATTTAATTTTAGTTTCATTTTACAAACAATGAAGTAAAATATGAGGCTTTAGTCCATGGTCTCAGCCTCGCCAAATGAATGGGCATCAAGCATTTGAGGGTATTTAGTGATTCTAAACTAGTTGTAAGATAGGTAAGATGGGTGGCCATGGAAAAGAATGTGCATATGATGTCTTACCATCACCACATATGGGATTTAATTAAATCCTTCAAGGCCTTGAATATTCAAATCATTCATATGGCCAAACATGCAAAAGCTGATAGAATGGAAATAGTGGGTTCTCAATTTAACCTAGTGACAGACTTGTTTACTAATGAATATGTAGTATAGGTCATCATCAATCCTGCCATCCTAAATAATGACCAAAATTTTTAGATGTTTGAGAGTGATTATTAGATTTAAATGTTCCCCCAATAATCTTACAAATTTGTAGAGTAACTCTAGCTGAAGATTAAGGAAGCATATAAAGACCAAATCATGCAGCTAAAGACCAACAAACTACCAAAGGGACTCATGACTCTATAAAACCTCTTCAACTTTTATGAAAAGTGAAATTTTTTTATGGATAAGGAGGATTATTGAAAACTTGACATTAGAGGTAGAAGAAAGTTAAAAGTTGGAAAAGAAGTTCCTTAGAGGGATAAGGAGCAGTTGGTTTCTTTCTATAATAGATATAAGGGTGTCATCACTTGGACTTTTGATGACTTGAAAGGATATGACCAAGAGGTCATTCAACATACCATTGACCTCATAGAAGGATCCAAACCATTTAGGTATAAATAATGGCTGGTGAACCCAAAGATTAAATCCCTGATAGTTCAAGAATTTAGAAAACCAATTGATTCAAGGATTATATATCTGATCAAGAACTTGAAATGGGTACCTAACCTGGTCCCTATGTAGAATAAAAGTGGAAAAATATAACTATGCATTGATTTATGGGATCTAAATAAGGTATCCTTGAAGGATCATTACCCTATCCCTTCCATGGAATAGATCCTTCAAATGGTAATAGACATAGAGATGCTTTCTCTTCTAGATGGATTATCTGGGTATAATCAAGTGTTGGTAAAGGAGGATTATTATCATAAAACCACTTTAACTACAAAGTGGGGAAGCTTTACATATTCAAAATTGCCTTTCAACCTCTCTAATGTTGGGGAAACATTCCAATGAGTGATGGACATAGTCTTTAAAGGCCTGATGAATGAGATTATCTTAATCTACATATATGACCTCACTATTTTATATGAGAATAAATAAGACCACTTCGACCATTTAGAAAAGGTCTTCCAAAAGTGCTAGGAATATTTGGTGTTTCTAAACCCTAAAAAATGCATATTTGGGGTCCCTTAGGGTAAGATAATCATATACATGGTATCCAAGGATGGGATCACTATCGATCTAGAATGGATAAAATCCATAAGAGACTTGGCCTTATTGGTAAATAATAAAGGAGTTCAATCTTTCCTTGGAAAGATTAATTTTATTAATAGATTCATATTGGACTTCATAGGATTGGTCAGACCAATCATGTTAATGCTAAAAAAGGACCAGTACTTAAAATGGATGTTAGAAAGGAGGGTATCATTTGAAGAAGTAAAGAGTGTAATATCCACTACACCTATACTTTTCAACCCAAACTTTTCCAAAGATTTCATCATGTATGTATATGGGAGTGAACATAGCCTTGTAGTTGTGCTAACTCAAAAAGGAGGGGGATAAAGAGGAGCACCCTATCACATTTTATTCTAGAACATTGTGTGGGTATGAAGTCAAGTACAATTTTTTGGAAAGGCAAGTCTTCACCATTGTCAAGGGTCTTAAGAAGTTTAGGCACCTTGCTGTGGGCTATAATATAATGGTATATGTCACGTAATCTAGTATTTGTGAGTATATCATGGAAGGAGAAATTACAAAGAAGAGGGCCAAATAGATCACTAAGGTCCTAAAATATGACATAAAAGTTAGGTTTAATAAGATAATTAGAATAAAAGGAATCTATGAGTACTTAGTCTAATGTGCATATCTCCTGTGAAAGATCAAAACATGTTGGAAGTAGCCTTAGTGAATTAATTTAGAGTTGAAGAATCTTGGGTGACTGATCAGGTCCACTTCATGCAAACTGGTGGGTATCCTAGTGGTTTCCCCACACACAAGAAACTTTTTGACAGATTACAATGGTCTAGCTATATGCTAGTCCAAGGAGTTATATTCTAGAGGAATTTTTATGGAGACATCCTTAGGTGTGTTGACAAGCCCCAAGTATAAAATATTCTACAAGACATGCATTTTTCCCCTCTAGGTAGCCATTTATTGACCAAGACAACCATGACCAAGATCATGTGAGTAGGATACTACTAGTTGATCATGTTCATAGACTATCATTAGGTAGTCAAAAAGTGCCAAAAATGATAATTCTTCATTGGGAAGGGGAAAAACTCGGCCATGCCTCTCAATTCAATTGTGATTGATGAACCTTTTACATAGTAGGGCTTATACTTCATCAAAATTATCAACCCAATCTTTAGGATGGGTCATAAATGGATACTAATGGACATCGATTACCTCATCAGGTAGACTAAAGTAATCTTGATGAAAGAGGCAACTAAGAATTTAATTCTTAGCTTTTATGAAGAGCTCATAACTATATTTGGCTCACCAAAAATGATCATTTTTGATAATTTGAAAGCCTTGTTTAGGCCCAATTTTTTTTAATTCATGCTTTAGAATGGTGTTTTTATAAAATGTTCATCCAATTACTACCTGTAGGGGAATAGATTGGTAAAATCTACAAACAAGAACTTGATCCAATTGATTAAAAGAATGGGTAACAACAAGCAAAGAGACTAGCACTTGCATGTGAGAATAAATCTATGGGTAGTTCACATTACCCCCAAGAAGATATTGAAAACTTATCTATATGAGTTTGTATATGGGAAGGAAGTGTTGATGTTGGTGTCCTCAAAAATCCCCACACAATAGCTCTTGAAGGCTATTGAGATCAAAGAGAATGGAGTAATCAAGGTTTGGCATGCCAGATAACTCAAACGCCATGAAGAAAGGGAATTGGTAGGTGATGCAAAGATCATCCAACAACAAGTAGTAAAGTGATGGTTTGAAAAAAAGTCTTAAGACCTAAGATTCAAACTTGGAGACCTAATTCTTAAGTATGATCAGTAGCTTACAAAATTGAGCTAACATGTAAAATTTAATTCTCTATGGAGAGGACCTTTTTACATTATTAGCAATCATTAGTGAAATTCTTTTGAACTAGAAAATTTAGAGTGTAATTCCGTAGATATCCCTATTAATGGGTTGACTAAAGCATTTACTTTAACTTACTTCCATCCCTTTTATATAATTAGATAGTTTCCTTTCCTTGTGATTATTTCCATTATGTTTTCCTTTCTTCTCATTGTTCCTTTACAAAATAAGTGTCATTGGTAAAAGTAGATAATTTAATCACCATGCATCCTCTCCCTAACCTCCCCATATCTTCAAAACATTCTCTAAAATATGGTTATCTACCTACTTCCTCTATCATTAATGTCAAACAATCCATTATGCATGATTCCATATAATGATCTTTGCAAATCTTTTGAAAGGTGTCCCTTTGAATGTGTTTGGTTGTTCATCCCTTGGTACTAGTTTTGGTAACCATCTAAAGTCATATATTATGGTGGAGTAGCTAAAGAAGGCATTGACCAATGTTTCCCTCTAGGATGTCTTGTCCATCCTTGAGTAGAAGAACTTATTGAAGAAATCCTTAAAATAAAAGGAAGATATTGTGTAAAATAAATCACTCATAGAGAATGAAAAAGAAAATAAAGGGAAACAACATGAGCATATAGGCTTAGGTATCCTCTACATTCATCAATACCAAAGAAGGGTTAATAAAATCAAGGCCTTCCCCTTTATATCTAACTTTAATTATGGGTAAGAAATTGTTATAAAATTCCATGATCTATTTGGGCATGATCATGACAATGATGCCCAAACAAATAGATAACACATTACAATTAATGTACAAGCCCTCAAATAAGGGGGTGATGTAATTAAATTGAAAAAAGGTTCAAAATTTAGGAAACATCTAGGCTCTTCCCCTTACATTGTACTTTCCTAGGAATCACTATACCACAAGATAATGTGGTAATAGATATTCCACCTATCTTTAGGCTATGTCTATCAATATATTTCACCATCAAGATTGGTACATACATATCACTAGATTAGTCCCATCTGATCCTAAGAGACAAACATGGTTCAAAGATGAAGGTGTTATATAATCCCCTCCACCTAGAGCAAATATTAGACAAAGCGATGGAAAAATTTTAAGTAAAACACACCTCTTTCTCAAGGATGAAGACACACTATATAGAAATTCTCAAAGGAGAAGAGGTGGTGTATAATAGAATCCCCAAAGAAGAAGCCCTCATTAATAAGTTCATCAAGAATGACCCATTTAAAAACTTTGATTCCATCTATCTCAGGGCCTACGTCATCCATGATGAATATTAGGTCCTTATCAAAGTCATAATTAAGTAATAAGACTAGAACAAGGGGACAAAAGATGAGTTCAAACTCTAGACTCTGTATTTTGATAGTATGAAGTGCAAGATTAGCTCTAGAGATAGTATCCAACTAACATCTCCCTATAGAAAATAAATATTCATATAATTTAATTTTAGTTTCATTTTACAAACAATGAAGTAAAATATGAGGCTTTAGTCCATGGTCTCAGCCTCGCCAAATGAATGGGCATCAAGCATTTGAGGGTATTTAGTGATTCTAAACTAGTTGTAAGATAGGTAAGATGGGTGGCCATGGAAAAGAATGTGCATATGATGTCTTACCATCACCACATATGGGATTTAATTAAATCCTTCAAGGCCTTGAATATTCAAATCATTCATATGGCCAAACATGCAAAAGCTGATAGAATGGAAATAGTGGGTTCTCAATTTAACCTAGTGACAGACTTGTTTACTAATGAATATGTAGTATAGGTCATCATCAATCCTGCCATCCTAAATAATGACCAAAATTTTTAGATGTTTGAGAGTGATTATTAGATTTAAATGTTCCCCCAATAATCTTACAAATTTGTAGAGTAACTCTAGCTGAAGATTAAGGAAGCATATAAAGACCAAATCATGCAGCTAAAGACCAACAAACTACCAAAGGGACTCATGACTCTATAAAACCTCTTCAACTTTTATGAAAAGTGAAATTTTTTTATGGATAAGGAGGATTATTGAAAACTTGACATTAGAGGTAGAAGAAAGTTAAAAGTTGGAAAAGAAGTTCCTTAGAGGGATAAGGAGCAGTTGGTTTCTTTCTATAATAGATATAAGGGTGTCATCACTTGGACTTTTGATGACTTGA
Source organism: Torreya grandis (assembly GCA_037957365.1). Taxonomy (NCBI): domain Eukaryota; kingdom Viridiplantae; phylum Streptophyta; class Pinopsida; order Cupressales; family Taxaceae; genus Torreya; species Torreya grandis. Next base: position 834,002 of record JARHVA010005396.1, on the reverse strand, counting down.
AAGGATATGACCAAGAGGTCATTCAACATACCATTGACCTCATAGAAGGATCCAAACCATTTAGGTATAAATAATGGCTGGTGAACCCAAAGATTAAATCCCTGATAGTTCAAGAATTTAGAAAACCAATTGATTCAAGGATTATATATCTGATCAAGAACTTGAAATGGGTACCTAACCTGGTCCCTATGTAGAATAAAAGTGGAAAAATATAACTATGCATTGATTTATGGGATCTAAATAAGGTATCCTTGAAGGATCATTACCCTATCCCTTCCATGGAATAGATCCTTCAAATGGTAATAGACATAGAGATGCTTTCTCTTCTAGATGGATTATCTGGGTATAATCAAGTGTTGGTAAAGGAGGATTATTATCATAAAACCACTTTAACTACAAAGTGGGGAAGCTTTACATATTCAAAATTGCCTTTCAACCTCTCTAATGTTGGGGAAACATTCCAATGAGTGATGGACATAGTCTTTAAAGGCCTGATGAATGAGATTATCTTAATCTACATATATGACCTCACTATTTTATATGAGAATAAATAAGACCACTTCGACCATTTAGAAAAGGTCTTCCAAAAGTGCTAGGAATATTTGGTGTTTCTAAACCCTAAAAAATGCATATTTGGGGTCCCTTAGGGTAAGATAATCATATACATGGTATCCAAGGATGGGATCACTATCGATCTAGAATGGATAAAATCCATAAGAGACTTGGCCTTATTGGTAAATAATAAAGGAGTTCAATCTTTCCTTGGAAAGATTAATTTTATTAATAGATTCATATTGGACTTCATAGGATTGGTCAGACCAATCATGTTAATGCTAAAAAAGGACCAGTACTTAAAATGGATGTTAGAAAGGAGGGTATCATTTGAAGAAGTAAAGAGTGTAATATCCACTACACCTATACTTTTCAACCCAAACTTTTCCAAAGATTTCATCATGTATGTATATGGGAGTGAACATAGCCTTGTAGTTGTGCTAACTCAAAAAGGAGGGGGATAAAGAGGAGCACCCTATCACATTTTATTCTAGAACATTGTGTGGGTATGAAGTCAAGTACAATTTTTTGGAAAGGCAAGTCTTCACCATTGTCAAGGGTCTTAAGAAGTTTAGGCACCTTGCTGTGGGCTATAATATAATGGTATATGTCACGTAATCTAGTATTTGTGAGTATATCATGGAAGGAGAAATTACAAAGAAGAGGGCCAAATAGATCACTAAGGTCCTAAAATATGACATAAAAGTTAGGTTTAATAAGATAATTAGAATAAAAGGAATCTATGAGTACTTAGTCTAATGTGCATATCTCCAGTGAAAGATCAAAACATGTTGGAAGTAGCCTTAGTGAATTAATTTAGAGTTGAAGAATCTTGGGTGACTGATCAGGTCCACTTCATGCAAACTGGTGGGTATCCTAGTGGTTTCCCCACACACAAGAAACTTTTTGACAGATTACAATGGTCTAGCTATATGCTAGTCCAAGGAGTTATATTCTAGAGGAATTTTTATGGAGACATCCTTAGGTGTGTTGACAAGCCCCAAGTATAAAATATTCTACAAGACATGCATTTTTCCCCTCTAGGTAGCCATTTATTGACCAAGACAACCATGACCAAGATCATGTGAGTAGGATACTACTAGTTGATCATGTTCATAGACTATCATTAGGTAGTCAAAAAGTGCCAAAAATGATAATTCTTCATTGGGAAGGGGAAAAACTCGGCCATGCCTCTCAATTCAATTGTGATTGATGAACCTTTTACATAGTAGGGCTTATACTTCATCAAAATTATCAACCCAATCTTTAGGATGGGTCATAAATGGATACTAATGGACATCGATTACCTCATCAGGTAGACTAAAGTAATCTTGATGAAAGAGGCAACTAAGAATTTAATTCTTAGCTTTTATGAAGAGCTCATAACTATATTTGGCTCACCAAAAATGATCATTTTTGATAATTTGAAAGCCTTGTTTAGGCCCAATTTTTTTTAATTCATGCTTTAGAATGGTGTTTTTATAAAATGTTCATCCAATTACTACCTGTAGGGGAATAGATTGGTAAAATCTACAAACAAGAACTTGATCCAATTGATTAAAAGAATGGGTAACAACAAGCAAAGAGACTAGCACTTGCATGTGAGAATAAATCTATGGGTAGTTCACATTACCCCCAAGAAGATATTGAAAACTTATCTATATGAGTTTGTATATGGGAAGGAAGTGTTGATGTTGGTGTCCTCAAAAATCCCCACACAATAGCTCTTGAAGGCTATTGAGATCAAAGAGAATGGAGTAATCAAGGTTTGGCATGCCAGATAACTCAAACGCCATGAAGAAAGGGAATTGGTAGGTGATGCAAAGATCATCCAACAACAAGTAGTAAAGTGATGGTTTGAAAAAAAGTCTTAAGACCTAAGATTCAAACTTGGAGACCTAATTCTTAAGTATGATCAGTAGCTTACAAAATTGAGCTAACATGTAAAATTTAATTCTCTATGGAGAGGACCTTTTTACATTATTAGCAATCATTAGTGAAATTCTTTTGAACTAGAAAATTTAGAGTGTAATTCCTTAGATATCCCTATTAATGGGTTGACTAAAGCATTTACTTTAACTTACTTCCATCCCTTTTATATAATTAGATAGTTTCCTTTCCTTGTGATTATTTCCATTATGTTTTCCTTTCTTCTCATTGTTCCTTTACAAAATAAGTGTCATTGGTAAAAGTAGATAATTTAATCACCATGCATCCTCTCCCTAACCTCCCCATATCTTCAAAACATTCTCTAAAATATGGTTATCTACCTACTTCCTCTATCATTAATGTCAAACAATCCATTATGCATGATTCCATATAATGATCTTTGCAAATCTTTTGAAAGGTGTCCCTTTGAATGTGTATACTTCTCTTAACATTTATGAGGGTGCTCATTTTTTAATTTTCCATGATGAGATACCTATTGGCACTAATGCATAAATACACTACCTCTAACTTGAAGGCAAGTAATTAATACTTTGAAAATTTTGAATAAAGCATCAAGCAGCTAAGTAAGCAAAAGAAGAATCCCAAGAATTTAAAGGAAGTAGTAAAAACCATCGACCCAAATTTTATAGGAGCGAAGAGATAACTTTTGAATTAGGTTTGATCTTCTTAGACTATGGAATCTTCTACATCCTCTTTAGGAATTGGAAGGCACCCTTAAAAATGGAGATCCCATGGTTTGAGAAATAGAGGATCCCCTCCTCTCACATATACCATGAATAAATACTATGCTTCATCCCCTATCCAAGTGAAAAATAGGGTACCAAATACCATTAAAGTGACTAAGGGACCTTAAAAAGATAGAGATTTAGTGATTAAATTTATGGATGAAGTATTTGACCCAGAGTTGGCCCATAACCTTAAGAATCTAAGGAAGGGTGTCTATGACTAAAATCTTACTGAATCAATAGGAAAGAGTGTACCTCATTTGAGTAAAAAATATGGGATTATACCTTAAAACAACACATGGTGACCTACATGTACCCTTTCCCTAAAATCATCACCTTCTACATTAAAAAGTATGAAGCTAGAATCAACACAATCATAGGGGACACCCATATAAGGGTCAATATTGGCATGGATAATGTCAAGGTGATGCTCTAACTCAAACAAAATCCTAATGCTATCATTTGCAGTATTGAGATCCTTTAAAGTATCTAAGACTCCCAAGTGAAGGATAAGGCACACTTTTTTGAGTCTCTTCTCAACTAAAATATCACAAAGATGCCTCTTATGCCCCTTCACTAATTGACTTTCCATATACAACATGTGAAAGACACTCTTTCCATGATAACATTCACCTTAGACATAGATACTGACACAAACATCAAGGAATTCTAGCGAGGTGCAATATTCCTCATTACCATGGTAGAAAATATGTAAGAATTAAGGATGGACTTTGTTGAAGCCATTGCATCCACCATAAGAGAAAAAATTAAAAAATTATGAGTAATGGGTACCTTTTGATATCCATCTTACCTCATGCACCTAATTATATACTAGCACTCCAAGTTCTTCTCCAAGTATCTATAGATAAACAATATATATAGATGTTTTCCCGAATATATTAGCCCTAGTCATTGGATGGATCCCCATCCTAGTGATCACCAATGACTACTATGAGTTCTTAGAGAAATTTATGGCTCTAGTTCTCATGGATCTTAATGGTCAAGAGGTCATTCCCTAGATGGAAAATGAAAAATAATCATGGCTCAAAAGTAGCAAGGTCTTAATCAACTAGTTCTAGGGGGACAACTTTTCATTCATCCAAGAACATAGGTTTGTGGGAGAGCCATTTTAGCTCCCCCATATACGGATTGACAAGACCTTGACCCTGAAGTTGGCCTAAAAAATTGATATAGTGGACTTAATATATGGGTCAGATAAGAATAAGGGATTGTATGACATTTCCTTTTAAAGGGATGGCATCATAGTGAAGAAAAGGCACTAGGGACATCTCTTTGTGGTTAAGCTAGCAAAATTGGGCTAGGATTTAATAAATGATCGATGAGATTATGACCCAATAGGGTATATAGCTAAACTAAGGATTGTCAATGCACCTAAAAACTAGACTCATCCATGATTCGAGAAAAATAAGTCATCCATGGAGGACCTTCCTTAAAATTACATAGACCTAGCCATAATCTTGCAAGACATCCCCAAATCATAGTAATCTTTTTATAATAAAGTTTGAGATTTTGACCCCATAAATAAGCTATTAAGGTGGATGAATTAGTGGATACATGACTTATATTAGAGTGAAGAGAATAAATAAACCTTTTTTAAGTACATGTATGAGTTTGGAAAACCATATGTTTGTTTATATGAAGATGCCCTGAATGAGAAATTTGAAAAGTTGTGGGATAAGTCTCACCCAAAAGAGAACTCACTAGATGAGGATTCCACACTAGAGATTGAGGTGTCATGGGATGATGAATAAGAATATAGCCCTAGAGAGGAGGCAAAATACATCTTTCTAACAAATGAAGTAGTAGATATAGAAGTCACAGTGGTTTAGACTAGTTAGACATGGCCACTATTTGAGTTCCTATATGTTACAGTCCCATAGAAGAAAAAATTACCCTTCAAGCACCTCATATCTAGGTGATCTTATTTAAAGTGGACCAAAGACCCATTTTCTAACCTATCAATGTCCCCTCCATAGATGAATATCCACTTGACATGCCCCTTTCTTTCTACCTCTACCTATTTTACTACTCCTTCTCCCTCCATAGATCTAACATAAGTTGTAGTGTTAACTACCACCTAATCAAGAAATTAGGCTCCTCCTATCACCTCTTATTCATCCTTAGTGTCCCCATTACAAGTCACAATAATTTCCATGACCCAACCTAACACTACCTTAGCCTCAGTCTTTTCCTCATTCATTTAGCCTACTACAAGGACTGGCCCCTTCTCTTCTACCATTCTTATCTCCTCCCTCATGTTATTCATTACTCCTCCACCTTCATTGTCCTTCTCATCCTCAATCATTTCACAATCACCATTCTTTCTACCCCATGTGATCCCATATATTTCCCCCTTCTTCCCTCACTATTCATTTACTCACTTACATAGGAGTAGGATCCATTGCTTCATAGTAGCAGTTAACCATCCTCGTCATGATGCTACAAGGGATGATTTTTATGGGAAAAATAATTTAATAAATTGATCAATTCCAATAATAATTAGACATAATAAGGGTATCTTGAATGGCCCAAATAGAGAATAAAATGGGAAAATGGGACAAGTCTAATGCACAACCCCATATGTGGTCATTCTATGACCCTAAACAATAGTCCTTCCTAATCACTCATCTAACCCCATAGGTGATAAGCCCCAATAATAGATGAAATTGAGGGACTACACCATCCAAGATATTGGGATTAAACTTAGTCAAGCCTAACCCACTAACAAGGCAAGCTTATGGAGGAAACATAGATGTCTGTGACTATAGAATACATCAAAGTGGCCCATCATTTGGAAAAAACCAAGTAAGAACTAACCAAGGTCAAGGCCATAGTTGACCACCTTAATGTAGAGGCTAAATATGAGGACACCAACCTCAACTAGGCAAGGATTGAACTCCAAGGCCACATCACAATGGAAAGTTTCCAAGTTAAAGCTAACAAGCAAATGACCACTAAAACAAGGCTCTAGGAGATGGAGATAAAATTGATAGAGATTCACAAGAATCTCTTTGATGTAGACTAGGAACTCTAAAAATTAAAGAACTTAGAATAACAAGACTCTTTGGTCAAGGACCAAGTGATTAAAAGACTAAAAAAAGACCTTGCCACTCATCTTCAAGGTGTATAAATCCTTCCCATGATCTATAAACTATATAAGTCATAATATGAAAGGATCAAGGTCATTAAAACAAGCCTAATTATGATGCTTACTTTTGTTGTAGATGTGTAGAAGTTAGCCACCCAGGTGAGCTCATCTTTAGAATAGGTAATTTCTTTTATCACCACCAAGGTCATGGACTCACATAGCCTAGTTCAAAATCTCTATAGTGTTTCTCCTAAAACACTATAGGCAACATGGATGGACAATTGAAGGTAGGCAAAAACAAAGGTAAATGAGTTTCTAGGCTAAATTAAGGCAATAAAAAAATGTAAGGCATTATTCAATGCCTCAGATTAAGTAGTCTAACAAAGGAAGGGATGCATGGAGCAATTAGTCCAATTGGGACTCCCCTCTCCTTTCTTGGCTAACAATAGTGTTTTACCTAAGGAACAAATTGAGGTACTACTCGAGCATAAGAAAAATGACTTGACCATCTTCATAACTTTTGGTCAAATGCCTGACACTTCTAAAGTGGAGAACATTATGTACCCACTCACCTAGTTGGAGTTTTAAACACTAGTGGTGGTCAAAGGATTGGGGAATATCTCCTTTAAGGAGATAATTGATTTGGATAGAGCCTTAGAGGATATTAATAAAAAGACCAAACCAAAGGAGGAATAATGGGTGCCCTTGTAAGTGGCCCTCCAAAATTTTTAAGTATTCATCATCCTCCCATTTTGGTAAATCTTTATTTGATTAGTTTGAGCACTAGAGTTTTTGGGTTCTTCCATTCACAAGCAGACTCCCCTAAGAGTCATTAGGAACTATGGATTGTAAATCCACATTTGATGATTTTTGAATCATTTTGAATTATGATTTAGGAATCACTTGGTAGTAAGTATTTCCTTGATGCATCTTAGAATTTTTCCCATTTTTCATCCCTTTCTTTCTTTGGGCCCCTTTTCTCAAATTTTTCTAAGTGTCAGCCTCTTTCCACTCCCTCGACATGGTAGCTTGATGCTCATCTCACTTAGGTAAATATGTATCCCACTCAAGGAGTAGTGCTAGCTCAACACGTGGCATCCCCATGATCCTCAAAGTTTTTTATTTTTGGTCAAGCCTCAAAGTAGCACTATTGGTCTATAGGACTTGGGGGTGCCATGTGGTATTCCTATGCTCCTCATGTTTTTTTTTTTGTTTAGGCTTAAAATTAACACCATTAGTTAGTGAGACTTAGGGGGGCCTATAGAGTAGTTAACAAAATATTCAAATGTGACTTCACCACATGGCATCCTCATGCTCATTTTGGTGAGTGAATGCCTAGATTTCATAGGAGAAGTGCCATCTTGACATGTGTCATTATTATGCTCAATCGTGCTCATAAAACCATTAGCCCCTCTAAAGAAGCATTGATTTGATGCATGTTATCCCTATGCTTATCCAAGGAGGGTGTTAGTTTCTAGATGTCAAGAGAGTGCCATTAGATGAAGACGTGGGTCTTTCCTTCCAAACAAACTTTGGAAACACTTTAATATTCACCTAAGATGTGATTTTATAAGTCTAGGGGGACCAAATACACTAAAATAACATGATCAAACAACTCTAGAAGTAGTCACATGGCACCACCCCACTTTTCCTAAGTGTAGTGGCCATAACAAGAAGGGGTAGTTGTGTCATATTTGGGATGTAGGGAGAAAATAAATTCATGACTTTTAGGTCATTTTTAATTACAAAAACATCATGGGAATGAGTGGTGGAATCTCCAGCTGTCATCTCTTCAAGTAATTGTTTCACCTATATATTTAAGGTTATTCCCCTCAAGAAGGTGCTAGAATTTATTTTGTTTTTTGCATTATTATTTATTTAAACATCCATTGTAATGGACTAGGGAATAGTATAAGTTAGAGTTTTTATTCTACAACCTTAGTAGGTACACCTCATGAATGTTAGTGGATGTTTTATATGTGCCTTCTATGGCCTTCTATATTTAGTTCCTTATCAATAATAAAGAGGACATGGTGTTATGTGTTATTTAGGGTTAAACTTTTCTCTATTTCCTATCATTTTTCTTATAATTATATAATGTAGGCCTTTTTTTATACTGTATATCTTAATTCAATTTTAATATCCTTTACGATCTATGGTGTTTAAATTTTTATGCTATTTTATGCAAGTTTATGTTAAATATCTCAAATCTTCTTGTACATTGCCTTAGTTAAATTTACTTTCAAGTTGATTACTATTTTATTTATATCCATTTTTACCATCCAAATTGAATGAAGAGTCAGCATCTAAAATCCTAGAGGTCATTTTATAGACCACATTTGGTCCCACATCTATGAATCTTCTCATAGATTTGATGTTTATCCTGAGGTACATACTTTAGGCATCAACAATATTCAATAGTGATAAGGATGTTTTTATGGCCATAAGATGAGGTTGGGTTAATCTTCCCAATGATATTGAGGCCCCTTGTAGTAAATAGCCATGGAGTAAGCATTTTTTTTAGAGTTTTGGCTAGATCATGGATCAAATTGGAATGCCTTTGAAATTTGTCACACCTTTTGAGGTAAGCACATAGATTTTCATACATAGTTGGCCAATAAACCCATTATCTAGGATATTTTTGGGTAGGAAAACCCTATTAGTGTGGGATCCACATACTCTTTAATGAAGTTGCTATAATTCTATTATTGATTTTTTTGAGTTTAAACAATTAAGCAAAGTTCTATAAAAGTTATGGTGGTAAAGGGTTGGTCCAAGTAAGGTATATCATGAGGTTTAGTGGGTAAATAACTTTTATTGTTTATGTGATAGGTCTAATGGCATGATATGATCATGAAGTTAAGTATATATTTTTTAAGACCATATAGATTTACGACCAATAATATCAAATATCAGTGCTATGGTTTAAGGTTCATGAGATGGTGATAGAATATTTTCAATTGGAATTGATATTCTTTTGCCTTGTATTTTTGATAGATCAAAGATCCAATTGTGGCCATGATATATTTTATTCTATTACTTTCCCTTAGTATGTGTTCAAATTGTATGTTATAAATCTATTGTTTGAGAGTGTCAATCATGGCTTTGTATGACACCAACATATCATATTTGGTCTTAAAGTGATCTATAACCTAATAAATTATTAACTTGAAATCACCATTAAAATTTAGATGATAAATATTCCATTATACTACCTAATGAAGTACTATAATAAGTGCTTAATTTATAACCATGTTGTTAGTACAAGGAAACATGATACAAAATGATTTAGGGATAAGATCTCCCTATGGTGTAATAAATACTAGGATTTCCCTTGATCCATGTGAGGTGAATGATCCATAAATATATATATTTTAGTGGTGCTCCCCAAGAGGTGTTTTAATGATGGTCATAATGGACTCATCTTGGAATTGAAAAGTTAGAGGTTTAGTATTTACAAGGGGAGCTTTAGCAAGTTGATATGTAAGAAATTATCCCTTAAAGGCCTTCTAATTAATGTATTCTATTTTGAACTCACTATGAATCATGATCCATTTGGCCATGTAACCTTGTAAATCTATCTTGGATAGTAGTAACTTGAGTAGATATAATTTTTAAATAACTATGGTATTTTTGTTTAACATATAGTGTTATAGTTTCTATGTTGCAAAGACCATTACTAAATAGGGTTTTTCAATAGTTGTTTTCATATGAAACTAGTGTACAGATTAGAAATTATACATCATATTCATTTACATTATCATTATGTTGAGATATAATTACCCCCAAGGTTTTTTTGGTTATATACAAGTATAGTAGGAATGACTTTCCTAGCATAGGTGGTAAAAAATAGGTGGATTGGCAAGATAGTACTTTAAGTGTTGAAAATATTTATAGAATTATTCATCATAATGAAATGTGATACCCTTATTTATAAAATGTGTAAATGTATGGTATTTTTTGGATAATGAAGAAATGAATCATTTGAGAGATTGAATCTTACCTTGCAAACTGTGGAGTTGCTTTAAATTAGAAGGTGGTAGTATTTTTGTAATGGATTGTAATTTGGTAGGATCAACTTCAATGCCTCTATGAGCGATGATGAATCCTATCAATTTTGTTGAAGTAGCACCAAAAACACACTTATGAGGATTAATTCCAACCTTATATTCTTTTAGTCTCTCTAATATCTTTCTAACTGTGGATGGGTGATCAGCATGGGTCTTTGATTTACCTAATATGTTATCAACATAGTCTTCAACAATTTCATGCATCATATCATGAAATATGATGGTCATGGTTATTTGGTATATGTCCCAAGTATTATTGAGACCAAATAATATAACCTAACAGTAAAATGTTCACCACAGTGTCATGAATGCTATTTTATATTGGTCTTCTATTACAATCGAAATTTGTTTGTATCTTAAAACTCTATTCATGAGTGAAAGCATTTTTTACTTGGCTATGTAATCAATTATCATGTCTATTTTTGGTAGAGGAAAGTCATCCTTTAGGTAGGAATTATTTATATATCTAAAATAAGTACAATATATGATTCCTTATATCTTCTTGCTAATTGTCATAGCATTCTAAATCCACTCTGAGTAGTCAATCAGTCAAATATATCTCGCTTCTAAGATTTTTCCAACTATTTCTTTACTAGTAAAACAATGTGGGGATGCATATTGCATATTTTTGCTTCACAAGTTTGGCATCAATATTTACAACAAGGTGGTGTACAACTAAGACAAGGCCAAAACTTATCATATATGAATAGGCCCAAGCAAATATGTCAATAAATTCCTTTGGAAGGGTTGTAAAGATTTTATGTCCCTCGTTAGTGAGGGATGTACCTAATTTCATCCATTTCAAGTCATCTAGAGTCTAGATGTTGAATTATATAATGTCTTATACAAGGAGAGTTGATCCATATTCTAAAATGGTTGATAATGATTTAAATTGGACTATAACATCAATATCCTCTATTTATATTGGCTCTTTAAGCTCTCCTAAATAAGATAAATTAGAATCTCCTAATGGTAGGAATGGATAAATTACAAAGAAAATTAAAAACTCCTCGATAATTTGATCAAAGGCATGCTATTATTTGAAGTTGAACTCGAACCCAAAATCAACCTCATCATTGATGGTCTCTAGAGCTATGTTTGAGGAAAGATGAACACCCCCATATAATGGTTCCTAAAATAGTTTTTGACCAGAAGATTAGTCTCTCTCTACTTTTACCCTAGTCTAAAATCACCTCAAATAGGTTTTCATTTTAGGACCTCAATGTTTTATTTATTTTTTTGTGGCTAAGGGTGTTTAGCCATTCTCCAAAATAGATTGTAGGATCTAGTTTGACATAGAACCCTTATTTGTGGTCTCCTAATAGAACATTATCTCTTAGGCCTAAATTTTTTCAAAAGGACTCATCATTATCAAACTAATCTATAGGAATTGTGGATTCTTATTGGTCCTAGGATATAAGTTTAGGGTAATAAAGAGAAATTTTTTATTATGAATAATTAGGGTAAGGGTAAATATGGCTTGGGTGTCAAAATAATTAGTTTTAGAAAGGTATGAAGTGTTATGATCATACTCTACTTCACTATTAGCATCATAATCACTAGTCATTGGATTTGGAAAATGAATAAGATACATGGGTTCACCCCCATCTAGTTTAAATCGAAGACCATATTTTCCTTTGTACTAATTTATAGAAATTAGATCAAGCATACCTTGATGATTTAGCCTGAGGCCTCCTCCTTCATAGGCTTGATTCTCCATGATATTATTAGGAATGGGCTATTTGGAATTTTTATAAAAATTGGCCAATTTTTCATTTTATAACTAGGTTTCATCACTGAAAAGTGGGTCCTCTTCTTGGATAGTGGCCAGTGTGAAAATGATAGGAGCTAGACTATGGAGTTTGCCTTTTCCTTTCCATTTCCATTCAATGCAAGGTAGCCTAGCATTAGGTCTTATATAGGACTTGGGGTTATGTGGAATATTATCAATGTGAAATGTATCATGAGTAATATATTATCCTAGGCTATTGATTGAGATGGCAAAATGATTAGACAATTTAGGATGTGGCATATGGGAAGAGGAATCAAGGCTATCTAGGTCTATGCAATTGGCCTCTAGTAAATAAACAAGTATTTATTTTACTTTTTCCTTTTTAGTAATTATATCTAAGACAAAATGGTATTTATAACTTTCATACTTGGCCTCCAAATATTTACAATGTTTGTAGGACTATAAATCTCCAATGATTGTGACCTCCATGCCTGAATGAGAAAACATGAGACACTGGTGCAATGTTGAAGGGATTTCAAAATTTTCATGCATCCAAGGTCATCCAAAAATAAAATTATAAGATATATCTAAGTATAACACATGGAAAAGTGTAGCATGGGTCAAGGTCCCAATGATAGCTGATAAGTTGATGGTGCCTTGTGATTCCTACTCTTCATTATCATAAGCCTTGATAGTGATTATTTATGGTTATAGATCAACTTTTATGTATTTGAGATGATTGATAAGATTTAGAGAAAAAATATTTAGGCCCTATCCATTGTCTATGAGGAAAAATTTCACTTTGTGTAGAATTATGACAACTTCAATGTACAATAGATTATTATGGAGAGGGCCAAGGGATTACATATCACTTTGGTCGAAGGTTAATTATTGGCTTGGGGATATATTTCCAATAAAAGTTTAGAATTTTTTAGGTATTATGTCATTTTTAATTATTGATTATCCTAAGAACTCTATTAATATTTTTTTGTGTATGGGAGACATATACAACAAATACAAAATGGATATTTGGGTAAGTGTTTTCTGAAGTTGTTCCAAATTGTCAAATGTCTTTTCCTTTATAATGGTATATGGATTATTCCTATCTAGAACAAAGGGTTGGATTGGTTTGTTGTTAGGTGGTTATGGGTTGAGAATGGTAATATTTTACCATTGAGTTGTGATTTAAAAATTGAGATTAGATTTAAGACCAATGTTACTAGAAAATGATGGTAGAGGGGGACTAGATAGGATAAGTTTCAGTTATCAATGTACTTATATGTGGTCATGGGTCATTGATTATTTATCAATATAAGGTCTAAAACTAGTAATACCTACTTGTTGGTATGCCTATTCTTATTCTAAGGTCAATGAAGGATTACTAATATAGATGGGTTAAATGGAATTCATTAATAATGGTCCTATTCTATTAACACTTAGTCTTGGATTAATAGTGATGGTTGAAATAAGACCTCCCACAAGATGACCTACAACTTTTTTATAGTCATGTAAAATTTTATGGTAATTCTATTGGGTATTATAATCATTTTGACCTTGGTTCCATCCATTTGGTTGATGTTATTATTATTGTTATTATCATGACTATTGATACTATTGTTATTGTTGCTTTGGCCTTTGTTGTTGATGTTGTTGGTTATTATTTTTATGTTGTGGAAAAGTGTTTTGGTAAATACCTAGGTTCTAATTGGATGTAGATGATCTATTATCCAATGTAATATCCCTATTCTATAGAATAATTTCAATGAGTTGTTTTATTTACACACAATGACATAGATTATGTCCATGAACATGACAATATTCATAGAACTCATTCTCTCTATACCAATTTAGATAAGGAATTCCCTCAGGATAGTGCTTCAGTATTAACCAAATAATAAAATTAGTGGTAGATATATTGTAAAACATAGGTTTAGTAGGTTCTCTAGGGTCACTAAAAATGTGATGCATAGACACATCTCTCCTTGGAGGAGGGGTTTGCAAAGGTAATAGTTGTATTTGTTAATCTAGTTTAGACTATTGTGAAGGCTGCACTTATTGAATGGACTGCTGATGAGGAATAAGTTGCATGTGTGGCATAAGTTGAAAAAATTATGTTTTCACCATTTGGAAATTATTCAAATTAGTTACTCCATTTCCAACAACATTATTTTTGTGGTTGAATTGCTTATATTTTTCATAATTACTGGATTGGGTTGGTGTCGATGTTTATGCTTGGCCTTGGTTTTGGTTTTCATTTTGGTTGGTTCCTTAATTTTGATTATAATTTTGATTTTATGAGGTGAATTTTATGATACCTTTGTTAATAACTAATTTTTTAATTAAAAACCCTTTTTTGAATATCTCTTTGAAATTATGTGCACACTGTAGTTCTAGATGGTAGGATATCTCATTGTGAATTTTTTTAGTGAGCACAACTATTAATTATTTGTCTTGTAGGATATGGGTGAAGCAACTAGAAAGTGTTCTCCATCACTATAGATATCTTGTGAACCTTTCACCATATTTTTTATTAGATTTATTCAAATATACCAATAAAATACCATGTTTGATATTATAAGAGAAATGCTACATAAATTTGTCTAAGAGATCATCAAAATCAGATATCGAATACTTTGGAAATTTTAGGAACCAGTTTAAAGCCTATCCTACTAGACTCTAAGGAAACAAAATTATGAGGCATATGCCACTAAAAGACACTAGATGGCAAGCAATAAAGAATTATATCAAATGGGCCTTCGGGTCTCCTTTACCATTTTATTTATCAAATTTTAGTGGTTCATACCCTTAAAGAAATTGTATCTATAAATACTCCATTTTAAATGGGTAGGAACACAAGTATTTTAGTTTGAAATTCTTGGTTTGTTTCTCGACTTAGATGGTGGTGATTACATCCTTTATTTTATATAGTTCTTGTGCCAATAAATTAAATTAAATATTAGCCTAAGGTGAAGGATGGGTGATCAAAAGTGGATTACCTTGGCCAGGGTCTAATGGAGACATGTTTTGTTACAGAATATTAGTTTGGTTAAGTAACAAATCAGGAATATGCATCTATAAATTTGGATGAGATTATTAGAATTTCACATGTTGTAGTGCATGCAATATTCTAGTTTGTATTCAGTATATAGGCCTATTTTTTAGGGAATTATGGTTGTGATGGAAAGATGTGTCTTGGGGTAAAGTATTTTGCCTATTGAGGTTAATTACAAACTTATTTTTGACTAGTCAAACATGGATGAATAAGTGGAAATTATTGTGAACCAAGTACCTATCATTAGATTTGGGGCACATTTGGAATGAAAGGCAATTGTTATCTGACTAGTACTTTTAGGATAGTGGTACCTCTTTATTACATGAATACCTATTATGATTTAGATGGTTATAAGGTATTCAATTTTTTTATTTGACAAATACACATACAATTTTTAATTAGACAAAATTTTCAATTGTAATGGCATGTTGGTCTACGAATGTTGAGGTATACTTGTCAATACCTGACAAGGTGGAACATTGGTTTCCCTTGTTGAGGTGGAAAAATGTTTTGCCTCTATTACATTGATATATTAGAATGTGCCTATTGTTTTGGAATGTTGTTCATCAATTTTTTAGGTGGAACAACATTCATCATGTTTTTTTGAGGCAAAGCACTAGTTGGCACTTGATTGATTACTTAATCTTTGTAGTTTCATGCTTGAAGAAGTAGGTGGTTGAGGATTAGAGGTAGTTTGTTGTGGTTTGGAGGTAGGATTTTATAACCCCTACTACTATGAACTACTTATACTATTAACTAAATACAAATATTATGGAATAGTTATTGGTGTAGTTAAACCACTTTAGCCTAGATTGGATGACACTTATGTGTTATCCACCATGTTTGACACAATGTTCTATGTAGAAGTAGTAGAAAATTATATAATAGCTTTGATGTTTAACATGTCTCAAACTGAAGTGATTTGTGTAAATGGGTTTATACCTAAATTATCTTGGCTTGTAAATTTAATTAGTATTCCTATTGAAGGACCTAGCTCGATGAGTATAGAATTTGAAATGTCAATGTTATTATAGTTGTGAACTAAAGTAACATATGTTTGATATGATGTTTTAATTTATATAAAATGGTCCTCCATGAGGCCCTTTCCTATGACAAGCATATTGGGTTTTTGATATGACATCAACATGAGCATCTGAGGATTTCTAGAAGAGGCATGTTCAATGGTTTGGTTATAAGGTATGTTGAAAGGCACTCTAAGTAGACTAGGAAAATTTTTATGGGGGAAGTATGTTGGAATATTGTCCTCTACCTATGTGGATCTAACTAAAATGTATCCTTATTTTCAATAAAGTGATGATCAAATAAATAAGGTTCATACATTGAAGGCATATTAATGTAATATGGTTGTTTTTGAACTTGTTCTATAACTTATGGTATGTTATCAAGGTATTGCATAGTTCTCTCTTGGTAATTCTCTAAGTATAGAGGTGTGCTAACCAAATAATGGGTTAAGGGATCTTGGATGTGCTCCCTAGATTGGGCATTGTCAAGATGATAAAGACATGTCTCACAAACTACATTGTCACCATAGGGGTCTTGAATAAAGTCATCTTATGCAACCACATTATGATAATATGGATTGTACATAGATAAAATATGCATGTAATGAGACATATTAAAATTAATTATGAATTCTTTGTGAAAAAAAAACTAGAGTTCTACAAACTCTAAAAAATAATGTCCAAAGGACAAATGGTCAAAACTTGGTATAAATTGATATAAAAAGTGGATTTATATCTCCAAAAAGGTTTGTGCTAAAACCTGGTCTAAACTATTCTAAAATTAAAGGTATAATGTCAAATGTCTTACACAAAAACTTTAAGTGGATAAAATAAAACTAGAATGCCAAACTTAGGTACAAAGTGTTTCAAACAAGTCTAAACTAGGTGTAAATAAGAAAAGTTTTCTATGTCTTTTGGAAAACAAGGAATAAAATCTATGCTAAAAATAATTATTTCTAAGTCTTTGGAAAAGGCACAAAAACTAGACTTTTAAACAAAATGAGCTCTAAAGGGAAATAGAGTTAATATAACAAATTTGAAACACTTTGACACAAACTAGGCATTTAGATTTAGATACACACTTGATCATTTGGAAAAAGACATGAAACAATAGAAATGTGGAAGATAGGCTACTTCCCCAAATTTTAGGCACAAAATTAGTTTTTGAATTTTAGTACGAAATTAAGCTAAGTTACACAACCCAAAAGTGAAAGGTAAATGATCTAATACAAAATTACACAAGGCCTAGATATAAACCTATCAATGTTTGGATTTGAATTTGTCAGGGATAATTGGGAACTTAAGTTAGAAGACAAGTTTTCTCAAAGATATATTACAAGCTAGAAAAAAGTGAATGGCATGATGATATTAGGTATATACCCAAAAGGTATACATGGTTTTGAAAATTTAACGTTTAGACATAAGGAAACATGTTTTTGAAATGATTCGAGCAACATAATGATGTTATCATGATCTAAAGGTATGAAAAATGTTTCTTTCAAGAATCTAGTGGCACATGACTTTAGAATGATTTGGGTAGCATTATGATACCCTTTTCGATCAAGTGACACACACAAAGGTTCTGATAAAAGATTAAGGCAAAGGTGTGGTGTCAAATGGATGGCATAAAACATCTTTAAAAGTAGTAGTGGTGTATAAACAATACTCATTGGTGATGTGGTATAGAAAATAAATAACTAGACACAATACCATGCAAGTAAAAAAGGACAAAGATGACATAAACACCTAAGTTTAATATCTTAAATCCTATAATTTATAGGGTTGCATTGTACAAATGAATTATATCTATATACTTGCTCTTGAGAGGATTTTAAGTTAATCCAAAAATTAAAAGCACATGAAAAGTACGATTTTTAGGCCCCCCTATTCCATCAAGATTTTTAATGGTGACATGGAACTTCAGTCTATTCACCTTGCATTAATAGTATGTCTACAGAAAGTGGGTTTGTCTAAAATATAAATTTTTACTAATTTGTAAATGGTCCCATATGTGTGAAAAAAACTAGGGCATAATCACATAATTTAGATCCACTTAAACCATAATTTTTTGAAAAATTCTATCCCTTTTCATAAGCACTACATCCATCACTCACTTGGTGTAGTGCGATGTCTGAGTTGCCCTTATGTTTTGAGGTCGAGTAACACTAATAAAACTTATTTTAACTACTAAAAATAAGTGTCCCAGTGGGTCACCCTAAATTTATATACCTCACCATGAACTTGGGTTGAAATAATTCTATGTGATGAATTCCTGGGTTAATGCTTCCATAGAGAAATTATGGGAAGTGAAGTTCCAGCCATAAGCCAAAATGCATGAAAATAAAGACAAGTGGATGGAATTTATGGTCTATTGGGTTCACCCAAATCATATGGATTTTGGAGAGGGCCTTAGTGACTTTACTTCCATGATTTTGGACTAAATTGACATGTAAATAATAAATATTTTTTATCACCCAAGTTCCCTAAAGGGGACAAGGGGAGAGCATACACACATAACTCATCTTGATAAATAAACATTTTAACAAACAAGAATGAAAAAATAAACTATTATGAGTATGTACCTAATGTGAGAGTTCATTTTATGGAACCAAAATGAAATTTTATATGAATTTTAGTCCCATTGGCATTAGTCATTGATAAACTTTGCAAAATGTTCAAAAATAACTGAAGAGATAAAAATAACTAGTTTCATTTTAAGCACCACATACAATGTGTGTAATTTTTAATCATGATTAAACTTTGATTTTTCCACCTCAGGACCTAAAAATTATTAGAGGGTTTGCCTACTTATAATCTAAAATTCAAGTGAGAAAATAACATTTCAAAATTAGCTCTCAAGTTTTCTATTTTCTATCTTAGAGACTGATTGCCATCGATCCATAAAGATCGAGGCTGATCCACATGAATCGACATCATTCAAATATATATTTGATGTTTCTTACAAAACATAAAAAAATAATGTATGTTTTAATATAAAAATGGTTATTTAAATGAGCTTTAAAACAAATTATCTCGTTGGATCCTATAATAAATGGGTCATATAAACAATATGCAAATCCATGATGTGAAACGCCAAGCTTCTGCGGGGAGACTAAGAGAATCACCTGTAAGTGCTTTAAAACCTGCCAGGGTTAATCTTGATCCTGATACTGTTAAGGAAATATTTGATCAGGCAGAGTACTTTTCAAAGTCTACGGCTATTTGTAGATTTTGTGGCTTCTGGCCATCTCATGCCGATTTACATGGCTGGATATCCTAGACATGGATGCCACTAATTGATGGAAATGTTGAAATTTATCCATGTGGTAAAGGTTTTTTTATAGCTTTATTTCACATTGCTAAGGATAGGAAGACTATTCTTTCCAACAGAAACTTCTTCTAGCAGGGTAAATACCCTCTCTTCGCCAAACAGTGGCATATGGATTTCAATCCTGTAACGGAAACTTTCAACAAGATCCCTGTCTGGGTTCAGCTCCCTAATTTACCATTACATCTATGGCATGATTCAGTGTTTAAAACCATCAAAAATGCTATAGGGGAATTTTTATTTGTGGATGCAAAAACCAAGAGGTATTTCAGATCGACCTGTGCTCGCCTTATGGTTGAGGTGGATGTTTCTAAGGGCCTTCTTGAGGCAATTTTTTGGATTCCCCTAGGGGATCTTGGACGCAAATGTTAGATATTGAAGGGCTACCTTTTCAATGTAGAAAGTGTCATCTAACGGGGCATGTTGCAGCCCGGTGCACTGTAAGGAAATCCAGACCCAGAAGATCTCCTTCTTGGTGGGCAGAAGTTGATCATGATCACTATATTGTAAAACAACCTGAGGAAGCTTCGACTGATTCTGAGAATGAGAATGAAAAGAGTAACTTATCTATTTCGACGAATCAGGAGTCTCAGCTGGAGACGGTTCTTGTTGAAGGTTCGGTGGAGATTGGATTATGTAATCTACCTGAACCAATTTTTGAGGAGGTGGTGGTTCCTCCACCTATTTTGAAGGTTTCTCCTAGGAGTCAGTTGGTGGCTAGTTCTCCTAAGGTTTTGGCTAAGGTTTTGTCGCCCCCTGGGCTTCACGATTCTTGGCCTTCTGTGGAATGGGTTGCTAAGGTAGCTAAGGTAGAGGATGGCTGGACAACTGTTAAGTGGAAAAAATCTAAGCCTCTGGTCCCTCCTCTAGATATGAAACTTCGATCTTGTAATAAAAATAATAACTAATAGTTATTGTTTGTTTAGCTCTTGTTTGCTATTTTCTGTTTACTGGTTTATCTGGTTTTGTTTTTTTAGGATCCAGGTTATTTTGTTTACTGGATGTGCTTAAGGTTTATATCTTATCTGATGTAAAGGGTTTCGGGGCCCCTTCAAAACCTGTTTTTACCTTAATCTAAAACAATATGCAAATCCTAAAACACAAAATGAAGACTAGAAAAATTAAGTACAACTCATGTTAGCTATGTTCCTAGTCATGTTCTATTTTTCACATAAATATCATGGTCAATCCTTGTAATCAATGTTGATATATATAATTTTACATTTATCCTTGTAACCTATGACTAAAAATTGACGTTGATCCCTATAACCTATGACTTGATTAAAATATAAAGAATTGAAAAATGAAGTTAAAACATGAAATTTGAAGATTTTTATGCATCCATTAGAAAAACTAAAAGTATAATATCAGTCTCCTTAGTTATGTGGGATTATTTTCCCCATAGAGTATGCCAATATGTGGATAATTAATATTTATATCAGATTTTATTGTTGTGTTAGTATAATAAATAAAACTCAAATAAACACATTAAAATTCTAACACCTCTATCCTAGACACTAGGGAGAGCATAGGTAAAAATAAAGCATATTAAAACATAATAAAATATAAAATAGCACCTTATTTTACCTTACTTGGAGATCCTAATGGCTTTATCACCTTGTGCATCAATAAATCTTCATCAACAGAGTTTTGTTGGATTCAACTTTCCTTGGCACCTTGGCTTTGATTACTTGAATTAATATTTGGGCATGGTAACATTACTTGTATGAGGCTTATGGAGGAAATACTACATAAAAACTCTACAATATCTAAGGTTATAAATGAAGTAGTATATCCTTGTATTTATAGGCTCAATAATTAACCCTTGCCTAGGGTGAGTTAAGGTTGATTTTAAACATGGAATGGGTTCAAACTAACCCTAGGTGAGTCGAGAGCTAAGACTAACTTCAGTTGAGTTAATAGTTTTCATGTAATTATGATTTTAAATTACTAGGCATGCTCTCAAATTAGATATTTTGGGATATTTTCAAAGATCTTGACAACTAATAAAGGCAATGATGAAAAGGCTTGATATTTCAATTTTTAGATATTCATTAATTACGAATGGATAATTCAAGTAGGAATTTAATCTTATTTAATTTTTAATTGATTTTTATTAGCCTTTTATCTCTTTGAAGACTTGATCAAGTACCCTACTTAATGGGTCCATAGGCTAAATTGATAGTTATTATGTTATAAAGAGATTCAAGGTGAATCCATGATAGCTTATTATTGAATACAAGATAGTATCACAAATAGGTATGCCTCAACATTATTTTTATCTTTTATTAATGATGAATGGCTAAATTTAGGATATTTAGTTATTCTTAGGCTTAATTTGCAATGGTTGGTAGGAAATGATCTGAAGTTTGGTCAAAATCTAGTTGTGGCCAAACTTAAGTGTCTACAAAAATATTTCTTTTCCCTACTATTATCATGACATTTAAAGAAGTGAAACCAATTGATCTAAATTATAAATAAGGTAACTAGTGGTTATTATCGATGCTTAGTGGGAGCTATCCAAGTGTAGTTAAGGCTTTGTGAGATTATATGGTGATAAATTGATGATTCTAGATAGCCATGTGCTCACTTCATCCACTGAAGACTAGGATAAAAGATAACTATTGGCTAAAAATCAAGATGAGTGCCTATAAGACATTTATGAAATCAAATAATAAATGCATGTTGTAGAAACACCATCTTATCAAAACCTAAAGTATATAGTTGAAAACCATCTATGAATACAAAAATTTGATGGTTCTAAATCTGAGAATAGATTTGGTACCAATATAAAACATATCAATTCAAGAGGTAAATCATACTTAAATTTTTTTCACCTAAAATATAGTTACATGAATAACATAGCTGAATATGAGGCATTGGTTCATGGTATCCTATTCGGACTAAAGAAGAAAGTTAATAATCCCAAAGTGTTTGCTGATTTCAAATAGGTGGTTAAGAAAGTGAGAAGTTAATATGCTTGCAATGATAAGTATTTATATAGGTACCAAATCAATTTTGGAAATTAATAGAAGACTTATATGCATTTAATATTTAGACTCTATCTCATGGAAAGAATTACATGGTGAATGCATTAAGTACATTTGCTAGTACTCTTGAGCTTATGGTTTATTCCATGTCAAGAAGGTTATTTGTGGAGTTAATAACTATTACTTCCATTCTTGATAATGTCAATAAATTCTAAGAGTTTAATTATGATCAACACATCATTGACTTCATGACCAACACTGATGTGTTCTAATTTTAGATCATAAATTAAGATAATAGGGAAGAATTTGAACTATATGAGGAAGGTGCCTTTAAATTGAAAACTAATAGCATACCTAAGGGCATGGTTTCATTATAATTATTATTTAAAATTGATTACTAGGTTGAGAAATAAAATTCAATCTCCACTAAAGGTATACAACACCAAAATCAAAATCTAAGCAATGTTGGCTAGTCAAAGAATGTGCTTCTAGGCACAACATGCACTAAAAATGAGAAAGGATTTGTTCAGGTCTTAGATAATTGTATGGGTGTTATTGCATGGAGTTATGAGGACCTAAAAAAATTTAATACATATATTCTCATGCATACTATTCCTTTTAATCCAAGGGTCAATCCATTATAGATAAAGGTAGAAACCAATCAATCTATTATTAGAACCATTGATATTTAAAGAGGTAAAAAAATTATTCCAAGAAAGAATAATATTTTATATTAAGAACTCCATGTGGGTGGCCAATTTGGTGCTTATTAGGAAGAAAAGTGGAGAGATAATGCTATGTGTTGACTTTAGCAACTTGAATAAGGCATAATAAAATCATAATTACATGCTACCTTCACTAGATGAAGTGATATAGATAGTAAACAACTCACACATTATGTCATTATTAGATAGGTATTTAGGATATAACTAGATATTTGTCAACTATGAATATATAATTAAGACAACATTTATAGACAAGTGGGGAACATTCATGTATAAAAAGATGCCATTTAACTTGATTAATGTGGGTGTTACCTTTCAGTGCACCATGGATATAACATTCAGTGCACCATGGATATAACATTCAGTGATCTCATTGGTAAATGCATCATGATATATATGGATGATTTAAGTATATTATTTAATAATAGAAACACACCATGTGAAAAACTTGAGGGAAGTTATACAGAGATGCAAAGATCATATTATCTATTTAAACCTAAAGAAGTGCATTTTTATAGTAACAGAGGGTAAGTTACTTAGCTACAATATCTTAAAAAGGGTCGACTCGTTTTTTTTTTTTTTTTTTTTTTTTTTGGCGCAGACTGATCAATGCGGGAAGCCTGCATAGAGATGTCATTTGATGTAGTGGTCAAGTTGCGAAGCTGATCAATGCGGGAAGCTTCTAAGAAAAGTGTTGTTTATTGCCAGAGTAGTCATAGCCATCCTTCGAGGGAGTGGTCTAGATTTTTGTTTAATATAAAGGCTTTTAAATAGCTGTCCTTCGAGGGAGTAGTCTATTTATTACAGCAATGATAGTACAGCTGTCCTTCGAGGGAGCAGTCTGTCTTTTGATTTTGATATAGTTATAGTGACCATGGATATGTTTTGACATCTTGATTTGTTTTTATAGAAATGTGAGTCATGGACAAGACTATAGAAGGTCAAGGGCTCCCTTTTATGAGGACAAAGCATTCATACCGCATAAAAGGGTTATAGGAATTGTTAAGAGGAATAGGGTTGAAAGGAAGTAAGATTAAGAGGACGGGGATTGCTCAAGGGATGAGCTCAAGTTAAGTGTCAAGTGGACGAGTACTCGACTAGCAATAGAACGGTCGCAGATGCAACGCATTAAGAGGCTCAGGTTCTGGGCGTCCATCAAGAGAAGACAGACGATAAGTCCCTGATCCATACTTGTGCGTGATAATAAAAAGTCCGAGCCAATTAGGAGCAAAATTGCCTCGTTTACTTCGCTCCATATTGGTCACGTGTTGATTGATGAGTGGATGTGAAGTTGACTGATATGGTCGTTGATTGATCGAGACTGGTTGAATGTGTGGATAAAAAGATTGGTCAATGTTTGGTTGAGATTTGGTCATTTGATAGTTGGTCAATGGTTGGTCGAGGGTTGATTGGTTGGTATTTGGTCTTTGGTTGGGTCAAATGTTTGGTTGAGGTCGAGTTAAATGTTTGGTTGCTAGTCTGGTTGAGGCTAAGTTGAAAGAGTGATTGATATGTGGTCGAGACTGTGTTGAAAAATTGGTCGAGGTTTGGATGAAGGTTGAATTCCCCCAGCGGCTAGGGAGAATGTTTGACGGATTGGTTAAGGTAGGTTGAGGTTTAGTGGTCAGATGGACTGTGTTGATGTCGAATAAGGGGGTTAAAGGTGACAAAGGAACCAGAACCTGGCGTGGAGATCCCGATTTAGGTGATGAGGTTGGAGAGGTATGAGTTGGTGTTGATGATTTGTGGGAGGGAAGGTCTAGAGGATCCTTGATGAGAAGGGAATCCTTTCTCCGTTGGTGACGAATGACAGCTTTAAGAGCACAACAACGCTCAGTGTCATGTCCCGGAGTATGATGATAGTGACAGTATTTAGAGTTGTCGAACCAAGAGGGTCTTGATCCAAGAGTTGATGAGAGGGGCGGTGTTGAATGCTTGATAACGTGGTCAAGAAGAGAGGTGTCATTCCCCAGACATTGGCGAATGGCGACCTTGAGGGCACAACAATGCTTCGTGTCATGTCCAGGTGTGCGATGATATGCACAAATACGAGTGTCGTCGAACCAAGGTGGTTTAGGTCCGAGAGAATGATATGGTTTGAGAGGCGGAAGGTTGAGGCGAGATGACTGCAACAAGTGCTGTAACAGTAAGGTATAAGAACCTGCTAACGGGTCTAGATATTTTATTGCAGTGAGGGTTGATGACGTTGGTTTAAGAGGTGTAAGAGACGTTGGTCGATGATTTGAGGGAGATATATGTTTGACAGGTTGATAGAGTAATGGAGGCAACGTGCCTCTGTGAAGGATGGGAGTAGGCAGTACTCCTATTAAAGTGGATGGATGCGGGCCTAAGATTGAAGGTAATGACGAAGGTGGGGGAGGAGTCCTCCGATGTGGTCTAATGGTCTTCGTTAGTTTGAGTCGAGGGCCACTATTGTGCGAGGCGAGGTTAGATACGGGTTTGGGTTTAGATGTGGATGGAGGTGAGTGAGATGTAACAATCTCAGGCAAAGGGCAAGAGGAAACTGTGACTGGGTCTTCCTCAATCGAAATGGGTGAAGAGATAGGGTCTTCTTTTGGCAGAGAAGAAATAGGAGAGGGTGGCTCCTCAAGTGGGCAGATGGTAGGGATGATCATGCCTTCTGCTTGTGCTTGAGGAGTAGGCAAGGTATGGTCATTAGATGAAGGTAGGGCTAATGGTGTAGGTGTGATCAAGGCGTCCTCCAATATAGGAGAAATAGATGGAGGACTAATAGGAGAAGAGAGTTCTTCATCCTGTGAAGAAGGTTGGTCAGGGACAAGAGGTAAGATAGTGTTGACGGTGTGTATATGGTCTTGAGGGTCATTGATCATGGTTTGGATGTTGTCTTGAGTAGGCGGGTGATTAGGAAAAGGTTGTTTGAAGATGTCGAGGTTTTGGTTGGGTGGTGCGTTTGGGTTATCCAAGATAAGATTGCCCTTGTCGAGCATGTCTTGGACGAGGTTTTTAAAAGTTTGACAGTGATCCGTATCATGGCCTTTGACACGGTGATAGTTACAAAAGTGATTCTCCCTGTACCATGCAGGGATAGGTGTTGAGGGGTCGAATTGATGTGGTCAGATTGAAGGGAGATTGAGGACCCCCCGCTTGATGAGTTTATCCAAGATAGAGGCATATGACTCTCCAATTGGAGTGAATTGATGTTGTATGGATTGACGTTGAAAATGTTTATTGATGTAGTCTAATGTTGAAGATGTTGGTCGGTTAGTTATTATTGAAGATGATGGTCTAGAGATGACAGTGTTCGCCGACTCCTTAGATTGAGAGTGGGCAGAAGAAGGTCTGGAAGAAGAATGGTTATTGGTTCTTGTGTTAGTGTTACACAATTTGACCTTATCTTCTTCAATAGCATGGAGTTCAAGCTTTCGGGCCATGGTGAAGGCCTCATCGAAAGTGTGGAATGTTTGAACCCGCAAGGTGGATGAGATGTGACTGACACATGCTCGGGAAAAGAGCTCAATGAGCTCGGGTTGAGGCAAGGAGAAGGAGAGCTGGTTAATCAAGTCTCTCCAACGGGCGACAAAATCAACTACTGATTCGTCGTCAAATTGCCTAATGGAGTAAAGGTCTGTGATCGAGACTTGTTTAGTGATATTGATTGAGAAATGGTCAAGAAATAGTTGGGCGAGTTGAATGAAGGAAAAGATAGAGTGTCTGGCAAGGGAGCTATACCAGTCAAGGGCAGGGCCAAAAAGAGACATAGGAAACGTGCGTAATAATAACGCATCATCGTGGGCAATAAGATAGCAGGCATGTCTGAATGCCCGTAGATGTTGTTGTGGGTCTTCCTTACTCTGAAAGTGAGTAAATTTAGGAAGCTCCCAATAGTTGGGGTATGGTCGAATAGGGATAGAAGGATGAATGGGCTCGTTATAAATCTGGTCATATGAAGAGATAATATTTGAACCAGAGATAGAAGCTTTGAGACTGGACATTTTATCCATCAGCATCTTGATAAGATCTGCTGACGGATTGGCAGGTTGAACACCCCCTAAGTTGTAAGGCGCTTGGAAGAGGTTAGAGGAGGCGTGCGACATAGTCGGTTGTACAATGTACGGATGACTAGTCGCAGGGGCAGAAGTGGAGGCTAGAGGTGGTTGCGTTACGAAGGTCGAAGGTATAGGTTGACTGGGCACCGCCAAAGGTGGTTGAATAGCGGCACTGGTAGAGGGATAAGTTGGCACTCCTACATTTGTGGGCGCAAGAGTGTAAGGGGTCGAGGCAATCAAGTTCTGATACGATGTAGAACTTGGTTGATTTGTAGATGATTGAGGGGGTAACGAAACCCCGATGGAGGTTGGTCTAAAAATAGACGAAGAGGCCAAACTTTCTGTATTGGCCATGGTTGAGTTAACGGTTGAGGCGAAAGGGTGAGTCAAAAAAGGTTGGGAGGCGAATGGTGTGGATGTCGTCGCCATGTCACCCAAGAGGTTTCACGTTGGGTTTCTCGCGAGATAATTATGGAGGGCTGTGGTATTGAGGTCCAAGAATTTTTTGAAATCCTGGTCCCCTTCAGGGATGATGGGAAGTTGAGTCGGGGTTAGGGTCGGTCCTGTAGGAGTTCTTTCAGTTTCCGAGTGGAACTCCATGATAGGACGGGTTAGTGATGAGGTAGACGAAAGTAGTTGACGGCCAGAGTGGTCAAAAAGGGCCTTGGTTTGACTATGTGTCAAAACCATAAAAGGCAAGAGAGAACGTCCTTACACGCTCAAACAAGTAGATAAGAACTAAAAAGATGAAGACACAAGCAGATCCTAAAATTCTAGAAGTAAATTTTTTTAGGATTATAGTGGCTTATGCCTTAGAATGTGTGTTTGGGGAGGTTGGCTTTGTGAGTTGGGTCCTAGAAGAAGTTTATGGATGGTTTCGGGTTTTGTTATGGTGCTCAAGAAGTCTGTGTTAGGGTCTGGTACGTAGCCTGGTGCTAAGGAGCAAGCTCCCCTCACTTCACGATTCCAGTGGTTAGCTGGTTTTGCTTAGCCAAGATATACCTCGCCTAGAGATTATACTCCGCCAGAGAATGGAGTGGGCATCCCCCTTGGTGATGAAATCCAAGTAGGGTCACCGGGACGGGTAAGGTATCCACTGGGGGATGAAATCCCAGTCGGGCCTTGTCTCAGGTAAGTTAAAATGTTTGTTTTGTGCAGGTGGTTTGGTCGTGTAACATGAAGTGATCTAGATTAATTCAATATGCGGTTTAATTACTATGTGTGGTCTAAAAGATGCAGGCAAACAGAAATGAATGCAAAGTGTTTTAATGTCCAAGTCGAAATGTTTGTTCGTATGAAGACGAATGGAGAAAGAGTTGAAGAATATGAGTTTAGCTAGTCTAAAAGTGCAAGAAAGAAATGTTCGTTTTAGTTTTGCTTATGATGTCGTTTAAGAAGAGACGAAAGGAGGCGAAAAGGAAGAAACCTAATGCGCCTAAATGAACGAAAGAAAGAGAGAAAGAACCCAAGGAGGACCTAGAGTCCCACCGGGCGTGCCAGAATGTTTCTATGCAAAATTGCTTTCTACATTCAAAGAAGAAATAAGAAACTGAAATAAAAGGTTAAGGCTAGAAGTACCTGATAAAGTTAAGCGCACCGAAATCAGACGTTGGAAGATTCTCCTCTTTGGCTGTGGAGGAATGACACCTGCAAAAAAGAGACTAAAACACGGGAAGACATTAGTCAAAGATATGGTGGGTTGTCAGGCAAACGCCCGATCCCGGAAGTACGAAGACTCCCTAGAAGGATATCAACCCAATGATAAAAAGTGTAATGTTGGACGAAAGTAGATAAAAAGATGAAATGACAGAAATAAATGACAGAAGATAAAATGCGTACCTGATATGCAGCACTGTTCTGCACAGTCGCCGGCGTCGGTCTCTGTGGTGCCGACGTCAGTTAGGAAGGTGCCGACGTCGGTTAAGGTGCCGTCGTCGGTCGGGGTAGTGACCGGCGTCGGTAGGGGCAGGTTCTGGGAAAGTCTGGACAGGTTCGAGGCAGGGCTGAACAGAGTCGGGACAGGGCTGAATAGAGTCGGGATAGGGCTGAACAGAGTCGGGACAGGGTCTGAACAGAGTCGGGACAAGGCTGAACAGAGCCGGGACAGGGTCTGATAAGGTCAGGGTAGGGTTTTGGACAGAGTTGGGACAGAGGCAGGGATAACAGAACTGATAAATAATAACTGAGAAAGAAATGAAATAAATAGAATAATACTTACCTGGTAGAAGACGCGATGAAAGCCATGGTGTGCGGATTAGTTGATGTCGTAGTGTTGATGATTGCTCAGAGTTCGCAGGTTGATGGAGGAATTCGCAGGTTGGTTGCTCAGCATTTTCTGAATAGCGTTCGAGGATCCTGGGTCAAATGGCTGGCAGAGGTTGATGAAGGCAGGGGACGGGGACGGTTCCAGAAATGGTTCATCAACCATTTCAGGAAACCGAATGGTAACTGATAATGGACCAGGGGAAGGTGACCGGCGTCGGCAGGATTGCCGACGTCGGCCGATATGTGACTGACGTCGGCGACATCGGTCGGGTAAAGACCGACGTCGGCAGATGCATAATGGGTATAGAGTCTAGTTTTAGCTCTGTGCTCATTTTTACATGCTACCAGGGTTAAGGTTGGTGAAACAAGTGATTGACAAGGGTTCAATAGGCGAAGAAGAATAAGACGGGGAAGGACCAGGGGAGTCGACACGATTTCGGTGTCTACAGTTACTTAGCTACACTATCTTAAAAAGGGTCATATTAATAGATCCTAAGAGTTTTTAATAAATAATAAATATCCCATTTCCTGATATAAAAGAATAACTAAAGTCCTTATTCAGAAAGATCAACTTCATTAGGAAGTTCATATCCAACTTTGTAACTATTATTTGGCCACTGAATAACATGCTGAAGGACACCAAGATTAAATGGACAACTAAATCACAAGTGGATTTTATTCAAACCAAAAAATGAATTTTAAACACACTAGTACCAATTAATCTTGATTATACAAATCCATTCTACATCTATGTGTTTGCTTGAAAACACTCCAGTGAAGTTTTTTAAACATAGAAAGAAGAAACCAGAGATGATAGACTTGTCTCATTCATTAGATATCCACTCTAAAATGCTGAACTAAGATATCCAATGATAGATAAACAATAATTTCCTTTGATAAAGGTGTTTAATAAGTTCAACCACTATATTCTCCATAGTGAGGTCTTTGTAGTGGTCCCTGACTCAACAATTAAAACTATGTTAATGCAAAATGAGCTAGTGAAATAAATGGAAAATGGTTGAGTATTCTCTAGGAGTTTTACCTTGAGTTATGACTGATGAAGATCATAATATGTTAATGTATTAATAGGGCCATATCTGAAGTAGTTCTATAAATCATTTGACAAAAATACATAGTATAAGATATCACTAATGATGACTAGTATCAGGTCATGGTCTACTATTTTTTGAACAATGAATGTTTGGGACACTTGAATTCAATACACAGAAGTGATTTGTGTCTAAAAAGTAATAAATTCATGATTAAATTAGGTATAATATATAGGATAAATCATGAGGGAATATACCTAAGATGCTTGAACAAGCTAAAATCAGTTAGAGTACTAAGTGACTTTCACATAAAATATAGAACTGGTCATGGGTCAGAAGTGCAATAATGTTTTAGATACTTAGGGGAGGATAATATTGGACACATATCTTCAAATATGCACATGCTCATGTCAAGAGTTACCATACCTACTAGGTTGTCATCCATAGAGAGTGTACCCCCACCATGCCACCTTAGTTGGTTATTGAAGTATAACCATTTGCAAAGTATAACCGTTGGCTATAATATTTTGGTGCCATCAATACTAAATCATCAGTGGGGAACAAGCTCATACTTATTTAAAATTATTATTTTACACATGGACTATAGCTATATCATGTAAGAAAATTACGATAGATGTAGTAATCGATATCCTTGAGGAAAAAATCATCACCAGGTTTGGGATGATTGATACTCTAGTATGTGATAATGGTCACGTTTTATCATATCTTTAATTTTTTGGAGTGGGCCTATAAAAATTAGGTAATCTTAAATCCCACTTATAACTATTATCCATAGGTTAATGGGGTAGGAAAATAAACAAATAAGAATTTACTTGATGTTATTAATAAAATCTTGGAAATGAACCCTAGGGATTGACATAATATGCTAAAATTCACTTTATGGTCTAATGGGACTAGATTCGAAGCTATCCTAGGAACATTAGCTTATGATCTTGTTTATGTCCAAGACCCCATTTCACTAATTAACATGAGAATACCTATGTTATAACTAATGAGAGATCACTTGGAAATAGATGATAATGTAGAATCTCCCTAGCCTAATTTGGTTCAATTAGATAAAAACACAATGCAAACCTACTGTATTTCAACAAACAACAAGATGTATTCAAACATTAGTTTGACATGTGAACTAAGGTGAAATATTTTAGAATCTTTGACCTAGTCCTCCTCTTGGACAAAGATCATGATAAAAAAGGACAACATGTCAAGTTTGATGCCCTGTGGTTAGATCCCTATCAAATTTATAAAATCCTAGGTGAGAATGCATTCTACCTAAGGTTTCTAATAGGTGAGGACATCCCATTTATTATCAATGGAAAGTTACTTATAGGCTTTAATTAGCCTAGAGAATTCCTATAAATACCATATTTTTCCCTTCCTTACTTTGATTTTTGTTTACTTTTTGTTTTATTATTAGTTTATTTTACCTTCCTACTTTCTCAGTGTAGGTATGGCCTCGTTTATTGTTCATTTTCAGTTAGGTCCACCTATTTTTAATACGAAACTATTGATTAATAAAATAAAGAACCAAAGACATATATGTAGGTATTTTGAATGATTCTTATAGTGAGTATATACTCTTAATAGTTTATGGCTTTAGATTCTATTTTCAAATCATTTTTTTATGGTTTAGCTATTATATATGTTTTGAATTAGTTTGATTTGGTTTGAGATGGGTAAAACTATTTCGTAAAGGAATTCATTCTCTTGAATCCAAGCACAAAATTCACATCATAATGGTTTATGGGTTTTCTTGGATGAACCTACTATGGTGAAGATATAGGGTGAAAAATCTATGGTAACTATATATCTCTCATCAAAATGGTCCCCAACCCATAATCAAATTGATAAATAATAAAGATAAATGGTGAATCAAGATAATAAAATAAAACATGAGGAGTAATTTAAATAAAAACTAGATTTTGGGTGATTCAGGGAACTCCACCATAGAATTTTTGGCTTGGTTGGTAGTGGATCAAGGCTTAGCTTGGGATTAGATGCAACTCCATCAGGCCTATGGACAGTTTTATGGTAGTAGAGTGATATCCAAGATAAGAAATCTTAAGGTAGGATTCACTATCCTAATGATTAGATCTATAATATCTAGTCTTTGTAAGTTCCAAGAAGTGGTAAATTAACCCACAATCACATCCTTAGTTAATGAGATTGTCTAATTTGGTATTTTAGTCATTCTCATCTTATACTCTCTTGATTTTGTTCATGTTCCATGGGTAGTCTTAACCATATAATATCAATTCATAGACATATTTATATCATTTAAAAATACTTAAGAGTATTTTACAACATATTTACCATTTTTTATTCCTCACACAACATACCCTAATTCTTACAAGAATCAGGGAACCTCCCTTTTTTAACTTTTTACTTTGTTCTCACATAAACTCATGGTTCATTGTCCTTAACACTATAACTTGCCTTTGCAATATATATCAATTTAATTTCCAAATAAAGAATCAAAACCGCCACTATTGGAAATATCACATCCATGCAAATCAACTTTGTATTTTACACTTAATGTAGAAATGGATTTAGGGCCCCTTAATTTGACTTTTAATTTTTTATCTCTCAAGATTATTTAATCTCTCATACTATTCCCAAAGGGTTTATCATGGCCCCATTTGGTTACAATAATACCATTGAGTGATGGAAACATTGTTGGGAGATAATAGTACTATTAAGAAATGGAAATGTTAACAAGAAAAGGCAATACCTTTGGCTGATGACAATGCTACCGATCAATGATAATGTTGTCAGTCAATAGTAATGTTTCCATTCAATGACTATGTCATAGGATGACTACATTGTCACCTATCATTTACTATAACACAAACCAAATGCATCATCATTATTTTATGATTATGCCACTAACAAACTACATCATCATGAATCAATAACTATGCCATGAGTTAGCTGTATTGTTTTCAGTTGATCTAGACTTTATATATTCTATCTTATTTTTCTTCCATTCTTCTAGCACCTTTTAGGAAGTAATTTATTCTCTTTGACTTGTGAAGGTATTGAATAACATCAAGTGATGGTTATGGGAGTGAAATTTTCATCATGAGTTATCAAGTACCCACATATGCTAGTCAATGAACATTAATTTTAGTGGTTGGTAATTTTAAGAAATTTTTTAGTATATTTAGGGTAGTTATTGGTTGCCTGAGTTATATATATTAGATCATTTTATCATTAGAAGGGTTGGATTTTCCTTCTCTTAGAGGGACCATACAGCCAATCATGCTTATTTTCATGCATTTTATTAGTTTAATATCTCCCTCATCTTTTAACACTATTGTTACACTAGAAAGATTTTTATGTAATCAATTATAATCACCTCAAACATTATTATCAACACAAAAATCTTGATTTATAGAATATTTTAGGGGTTTATTTGTGATCTATGCATGTGAATGGTGGTCATTCATATTCCTCCCATTTTATCACTCTTTAGATGCTTGCATAATTATTGTGGTGATCATGGGTCAGCTAGTCATATAATGGATTGATCTCCAGGTGTTTCATTCAATTGGTTCATGCCAAATTTACTTTATTTATCATAGGATTTTAGATTTGTTCCTTTACCTTTTCCATTTTTTTTTAATATTAGTTGATTAGATTAGGAATCTATGAATGCAATTTTCTTAAATGTCAATCTTGATTGCATCTTTATTTTGTTTCCATTGTTACTACCACATTATTTAATGATTATAACCAATGTAATAAACATAAAAACTAGTCACAAGCACATTGTACAAAACCCTAAATATTGATTGTTGGGTATAACAAATGGATGCATGTTTTCTTACTTAAAATATCTACACAAACTTGCTTAAACAAGAACAACAAACATGCACTTCATTTTATATTTTTAGAGTACTTGAATTTCCTTAAAATACATACTAAAGTTTAGAATAAGTTAAACAATAAAATTCCTTTAGAATTCGAACTGTCAATATTCCCAATTGAGTGAAGATTAACTCATTGTGACCTAATAGATAGAAACCTTAGGGATATTCCCAATTATCTTTTTTCAAAAGAGGAAATCCACAAGGTGATACTAGAGCTTTGGCACCATGCTAATAGGTTATTTGAGCTAGTAATTATCCACCCCAACATCATCCTTATCAGAATGAGATTTTATTATTACTTTTAGGTGTTTTATGATCTATTAAACTTTCATCCCATTATTATCTTAATCATACTTAGGCAAAAGGTTTGGAACATATAAATTATTTCATTAGGATATAAGATATCCTTCATCATATTTCACAAGATATTAACCTATAAATATAATGAAGGATATACATTTATGGGTCGAATGACCATATATCTAGTGGAACTTATACAATGGTGTCTCTTTCATCAAGTAATCCTTGGTGGAATTTAGATTTAGGAATTATTTCTCATCCAAATGGTATTTTTCATATTCTGGTCATCCTTACCTAATGATTTCTTAGATTATATAGATTTGATAATTTTTTTAATATAATAATTAATAGATTCAACATTCCATGAATTTTTATTTATTTTTAATGATAAATATGAGAGCCAAACATAGATTAAGATAGTATTATTAATAGGGAAACACTCAATTACTTTATCATAGATAAAAATGTTTTATTTTAATATTTTAAATTTAAATTCATGCATCATGAGATTCATGATGAGAATTTACAATTTTGTATCTAGAAGTTGGGCATGACAATTTTTTTATTATTATTAAGCTTTTTTTATTAAATTCAAAAATATATTTTTGTTATCCTTAATTTAATGAACACATTAACTAAAATAATATTTAATTATATTTTTAGGTAATTTTTTCAACAAATTTGTCAGCTGGTTATTAAAAACTATATATGGGTTATTCAATATGACTAGTTAATCAACTCTTTACATCTTTGGAAAAGGATTTAGAAAGTAGTTTTTCATCACATCATTCAAAAAAAATAATTAAAATTATGAAATGGTGATTTCATTAATATTTTCTTGATCATTCTCATATTTATATTAAATAAATTTTGAAATTTAAGAGGAAGACTAGTTGGAGAAAATTGTATGTTGTGAATTGTATGATTTTTTAAAGTAAATCTCATATAATATCACAATCCCATGGTTGGATATATACAATTTATAGATTGAGATAGGGAAGTGGGCTTTTAATTATATGGTGAAAGTCAATAGTATTTGAATGGAGTTTATATATAAGTGTGGTTTTATATTCATGTTACTAGGAGGAAAATAAAATTAAAATGGCAATAGCATCATTCTCATATTGGTATTTCTAGGGTAAAAATGGAAATATATATTTACCTAAATGAAGGGAAACCCACATTAATTATTAGTAGACTTAAAAACATTTGAGTGAGTGATAATGGTGGTGAGTCTTTAAATTATATTATAAATTACATGGAAATAAAAATGGCATCCATAATGGCTAGGTAAAGTTTATTTCTAAATGAAATGGGAAAATAGACATTGATTTGGAAAGACATGACATATTTTGAACTATCAATACACACAAAACTTTCCCCAAACTTCTATAATGGGGGTCAAAAATAAAATATTTTTAAATTATCATAAGAGAACCCAAGGGAAGATAACATTAAAAACATAAACTAATGGTTATATTTCATTAATCATCTAATGTTTGAGGTGTTTTATATGGAAAGACTCACACACATCATAAGTTGTGATCATCCTCTAATAGTGGGATTCCCCATAGAAAAAATTATTTAATAAAATTAATTTATGATCTGAATTATATATAAAATGGTATAACAAATAAGCTAATCAAGACACTATTCTCAATAATTAGGTAAATTATGGAACAATTTAGTTTGAAACACTCTAAAATAAAAAAAAATTGTTGCTCATACAACATGCCATAATTATTTCAAAATCAAGGAATCTATTTTTTATTTATGTAGCACCTCCTACTTGAACTCATGTCTCACTGGTCTTAGCACTCTCATGTTTATTTGGTAGGCAATCATATTTTGCATGTGAAATTAAGTCATTCAAACATAATAATTGGATACACCATGTTTGAATGCAAAAAAATCATGTAAGACACTTAACATGAAAGCTGAGTCTTGGCCTCTTAGTTTGAATATGTAAATATTACCCTTTTAACTCTAAAGAGCTAGTCTAGGGGGTGATTTAAAATTTTCATGCCATTTCAACCTCTGAAACCTATCCCATTGTGATGGCTGTCATCAAACTAAAAATACTATCTGGGTTTTGTTTTTCCATTCAGGACTGTCCTTTCATTTCATACAGCCACGTTATACTTAATCCATGGACAAAAAAGGCCTTTCAAGTATAGAATAACAATGTTCATGGTTCAAGTCTATAGGTGCCTATATATGCCCTGCAACCTATATCATTCACCTATGGCCTATAGGCTTTACACAATAGCAAATATTCAATGGTTTGTATACTTACAAAGATACCCCCCATTCGCCATAGGCCAAAGGCCTTACAAAATAGGTGATCTCTTTCCCTGTACTCAAGATTGTTCCTCAAGTCAATTCTATCTTTTACTTTTTTTATCCTCCTCTGCAAACTCCTCTGCTTCCTTTACCATCTAGTCTATTTCTTCCTGAGTCAATCTTCCTTTGTCAATGAGAATACCATTAGCATCCACCTCAAAAGTAATCTCAATCTGTGGTACACTACGAGGAGTAGTTGGTATTTTAGACAAATCAAACATGCCTAAATCTCGGCAATCCTTTGTGAGGCTCCGCTCTCCTATAGACATTTCACATCTCTCTCTTCATAGATTTGCAAAGGAAAATTCATAAAGATCTCAATAAGTTCCCTAGAAGGCTAAAGTGCATGGTAAGCATCACGGTCCCTCTGATAAGGAGATATAAAGTTGGCAATACATATGACACCAGCATTGACAAAAAAAAACTTTACCACCTCACCAATATGACAAATGTTCTCTGCATGATCTTCTCTAGAATGCAGAGCTTGACTCAATGCATAGGCCACCTCACGGCTCAACCATATCAAACTCCACCTATGTGTTTTACCCAGACTTACAGCTTTTATAAAATAGATCTGTCCCTATTTAAGACTATGCATGCATACATGACTCATCTAGACCAAATGGCATTACAAATAGATATATTATTTACCTACTCAGTCATTCAATGGTGAATATCTCCATGGCTGTGTAGGAGGCCATATCAAAATAGAATAAAAACAACAAAACAACTCAGGTCTATGTACACATATAACTCAAATAGAAGGCAACATCAAAACCAGATTCAGTTTCCTTTAATAAAACATCCTCTACCATTTTTGGTCTATATTATTCACACCAAATTGTAACCTGACTTTAATGTCTTACTAAATAAACAGAGTACAAACTTTCATGAGCTTGGCTTTCTAAAAATACACAGTCCTTTCGTGACTCACCTTCATTTTGGAAAATCCATTCCATTCATATCGATGCCATATTCTGCATCCAAATGGTCTTGGTCTGATTGTGATCTTCAAACTCCTTCAACAATGCTTCCAATCCTTACTTCCATCTTTATCCTCTGGCATAGATTTGTCTTTATTTTTCTTCTCTCCTTACAACAACTATTCTTGAAGAGAGGTCCTTTCTTTTTTTTCTCTGTCCTTCCTCTCATCCTCCTCTATATTTAATTTTCTTGTTTTTTGCTCTTGTTAAGATTTTTCCTTTCTAACTTCTATGCCCAATTTTGGGCTGAAGGTAAAACAGAAATAGCTTGCAATTTTAACAATTTACTAAGGTTGAAACCATTTCAACCATTCCTCCATTATTCCCTCAACAGCCCAACAATTACCTTTTTACTTTTACTTTTTACATTTATTCCTCCTTAACAACATTTAGGAGGGAAAAGACAATAATATGAATTCAAACTAAGACATGACTTGCCATTGTAGATGCTCCTGCATCATACTCTCCCTCTAGGAACAATTTGAACCTTAGTTAAAATGAAATGCTACCTCCATAAATTAGTCTTCATTCTATGCCTAGATCCCAAGGTCTTGTTTCTAATACCAATGCTTGTCTTTGTTTGGAATAGTCTTTGTCCTTCAGCTTCTTGCTTTTCTTCCTCTTTAGATATGTCCTTCTTCTCATTTCTTTTTTAGCTGCCATCTCCCACTTCCATGCTTCTTCATCTTCATATGTCTCTCCAAAGTTTTCATCTTCCATACCTGCATTCAAAACATCAAAAGCAACCTTAGTAGAAAAACATTGAGGCCATGAAGCGTCTTGATTATCTTCATGCTATTCTTCTTTGTCCAAATCTGCCCTCACTATCTTTCTTTGTTCTTGTCTTGTTTCACTCTTCCTAATGGTGTCTTCACCATGGTTTGTACTTATATGTAGCTCTCTTGAAGAACTAAAGAGTTCTTCCAACATTTTCATTTCTTCACTCAACACAAGCTCATCCAAATATTCATGTCCTATATCAAACTTAGGACCAGATTGTTTTTAATCCTCTATAATTACATTCATCCACTTTATAGTTTCTTCATACAAATCAGCGTCTTCACCAACATCAATATACTTATCAAAAACAATAGGAGTACTATTACCTTGTCTCTCCTTGTTTGTTTGAAACATGTGAACTGATTTCACATCTCTACTTTAATCATCCATCCTCTTGGAACTCCCTCCTTACTGAATATTAGTTTTCATAGACATTTTACATTCCTCCTTTTCCATAAAAAGATCATTAAATGATTCAAAAATATCATTATCCCATTCATTGCAAACAATTGACTTACCTTTCATCTTTGTATCCTCATGCTCTTTCTCACCTTTAGATATCCATACCTTATTCATAGCTTTAGGATGACACTTGTTCAATTCAGCAACCAATTTTTGCTCTTTGACATTTTCATGTTGTCTTGCTTGATGGCTGGCCTTGCTCACTTTGCATTCTACCTCTTCCTTCTTGCTTTGTATTTGCTTCTTGCTTGAGTCTTGATTTTGATTGAGCTTTATGTCCTTCTTTATATTTTCTAATCCCTTGAGCCATTTTGGTACCACATAGCCATGGTCTATTGCTGGATTTGAAGGCTTGTTATTAGTTTTCTTCATCTCCATCTGTACAGTAGTAGTCTTACTCTTATATGCATATGAAAAATCAGAAT
Source organism: Torreya grandis (assembly GCA_037957365.1). Classification (NCBI taxonomy): domain Eukaryota; kingdom Viridiplantae; phylum Streptophyta; class Pinopsida; order Cupressales; family Taxaceae; genus Torreya; species Torreya grandis. The sequence continues at coordinate 794,219 of JARHVA010005396.1, read as the reverse complement.
TTGAACTTATTTTTACCTTTTCAATGGCTTGATGTTTAGCCATACTTTTCCTCTTAGTTTCCATGCTTGCATTCACTTTCTTTAGGTGTGTTTCCTTCCTTTGTTCTATTGGAATGTTCTTCAAGTCATCATAATATTCTATACCCTCTTCTTCATTGGAATGATGATGGAATTCCACTACTTCCTTGTGGAACTTTGCAACCTGTTCAATAGCTATTCCATAATTAAGTGGATGAGAAAAATCAATACTATAATTCACCTTTACCTCCTTGATGGTCTGCTTCATGGTTTCCTTCATTTGCATGGCTTCTTTGATTGCACTATCCTCTTTTGTGCATAGTTTTCCACTTGCTTCTTCAAGGTACTCCATGGCATCATGGAATGTAATTTCCTCCTCCATCTCAACATTTTCTTGCACAAGATCTCCAACATCTTTCTCATGCATTTGAAAATGCATTCCTTCTTCCTTATCAGCAGCAACAAACTCTCTTCTCTTTCTTGCACATTCACTTGTGCACTTGGTGTCTTCTCTTGCACCAATATCTTCACTCTTCAAGGCCCTTCTCTTGACCTTCATAAGGATGCTCATACCTATAATTACCCATGTAAAAACAACATTAGATATAAAAACAAGAGACCATAATGTCTCCATGAGTGTCCTCTTAATGGACATTCTCATCTTTCCAAGTGCTCTTCTTGGAACTTCATCTTTTCTTTCTTCTCTCTTGTTCTCCTCAATGAGAACCTTCTTCTCAACTTCTTCCTCTTGCTGCTCACTTGGCAACCTTCTTATCTTCTTGCCTCTATGGGCTTCTCTCTTCATGGAAATCTCATTTTGCCTTCTTATCTTCTTCATTAGGAGATCTATTGGCCACTTCATCCTCTTCCTTATTGGCCATACCCATGCTTTCTCATTTGATTGCATTCCAGACTCAAACATGCTTTTAATTTTAGCTAAATCTTTCTTTAAACTAGCAATCTCTTTATCAATTTCAATACTAGTCATACCTTTGTTGTTTGCTTTCTTCTTGGTGCCCTCATGTACCTTTCTACTCTTTAGTGCCTTTAATAGTAATTCCATCTCTGAGATCTTCACCCAAGTCTTTTCCACCTTGGTCTCTTGATCCCTTGTCTCACCCAAGCCTTTTCTCCTTGACTAGTCTTTTAACAATCTACTTGATCTCATCTAGGCCTTTTGTATCCTAGTCTTTTGATCCTTTTCTCAATCCTGCTGCAACTCATTATACATCACTTCATCAAACTCAAATCACAAATCCAAGCTTACCTTGCTTTGGATCTTCCTCCTGAGCATTCACTTGCTCCTTTACTTTTGAGCTTTCCAAGCTTCTCTTCACTAAGCCTTCCTTGGCTTCTTCTTCTCTTAAGCCTCAATGGCTTAGCTGCCTTTCTCTTCACTTGTTTACTTCTCAAAAATAAATCTTCAAACCATAGACTTTAAACTGAATATTAAATCTTACTCATACCATTCTTCTAGCAGAGTCTTCTAGTGTTGTCTCCTATTGATCCCTTTACCAAATCCCAAGAGCTTCAAGCTCTGATACCAAAATTGATGGCTATCATCAGACTAAAAATACTATCTGGGTTTTGTTTTTCCATTCAAGACTATCCTTTCATTTCATATAGCCACATTATACTTAATCCATGGACAAAAAAGGCCTTTCAAGCATAGAATAACAATGTTCATGGTTCAAGTCTATAGGTGCCTATATATGCCCTGCAACCTATATCATTCACCTATGGCCTATAAGCTTTACACAATAGTGAAGATTCAATGGTTTTTATACTTAAAAAGATACCCCCCATTTGCCATAGGCCAAAGTCCTTAAAAAATAGGTGATCTCTTTCCCTGTATTCAAGATTGTTCCTTGAGTCAATTCTATCTTTTACTTTTTTTGTCCTCCTCTGCAAACTCCTCTACTTCCTTCACCATCTGGTCTATTTCTTCTTGAGTCAATCTTCCTTTATCAATGAGAATACCATTGGCATCCACCTCAAAAGTAATCTCAATCTATGGTACACTACGAGGAGCAGCTGGAATTCTAGACAAATCAAACTTGCCTAACTCTCAGCAATCCTTTGTGAGGCTCCACTCTCCTATAGAACTTTTGCATCTCTCTTCATAGATTTGAAAAGGAAAATTCATAAAGATCTCAATAAGTTCCCCAAAAGGCAAAATTGCACGGCAAGCATCACGGTCCCTCTGATAAGGAGATATAAAGCTGGCAATACATATGACACCAGCATCGACAAAAAAAAACTTTGCCACCTCACCAATATGATGAATGTTCTCTGCATGATCTTCTCTAAAATGTAGAGCTTGACTCAACACATAGGCCACCTCACAGCTTAGCCATATCAAACTCCACCTATGTGTTTTACCCAAACTTACGGCTTTTATAAAATAGATATGTCCCTATTTAAGACTGTGCATGCATACATGACTCATCTAGACCAAATGGCCTTACAAATACATATATTATTTACCTACTCAGTCATTCAATGGTGAATATCTCCATGGCTATGCAGGAGGCCATATCAAAATAGAAGAAAAATAACAAAACAACTTGGGTCTATGTACAAATATAACTCAAATAGAAGGCAACATTAAAACCAGATTTGGTTTCTTTTAATAAAACATCATCTACCATTTTCAGTCTATATTATTCACACCAAATTGTAACTTGACTTTAATGTCTTACTGAACAAATAGAGTACAATCTTTCATGAGCTCGGCTTTCTGACAATACACAGTCCTTCCATGACTCACCTTCATTCTAGCAAATCCATTCCATTCAAGTCGATGCCATATTCTGCATCCAAATGGTCTTGGTCTGACTGTGATCTTCAAACTCCTTCAACAATGCTTCCAATCCTTACTTCCTTCTTTATCCTCTAGAATGGATTTGTCTTTTTTTCTCCTCTCCTTACAGCAACTGTTCTTGAAGAGAGGTCCTTTCTTTTTTTTTCTCTGTCCTTCCTCTCTCTTCTATGCCACCTTCCTCTCATCCTCCTCTATATTTAATTTTCTTGTTTTTTTCTCTTGTTAAGATTTTTCCTTTCTAACTTCTACGCCCAATTTTGGGCTGAAGGTAAAACAGAAACAGTTTGCAATTTTTAACAATTTACTAAGGTTGAAACCATTTCAACCATTCCTTCATTATTCCCTCAACAGCCCAACAATTACCTTTTTACTTTTACTTTTTACATTTATTCCTCTTTAACATTTAGGAGGGAAAAGACAATAATATGAATTCAAACTAAGACATGACTTACCATTGTAGATGCTCCTGCATCACATTGTAATGAAAAATTTTGTTTGAAAAAGTTTCATATTTTACACTTGGTCCCAAAATTACTTCAACTCTTGATTAGGTCTACCAAGTTTTGATTTGCATGGCCTCATTGTATTCAATATTTTATATAAAAATTTGGTCTATCTCAAAAAACCTTTTAGGTCCCTATACCTAATAAAGTTCCTAACCTCTAACTAAGTATGTGGGGGATCCATTTGTATGGCCCTTTTTTAACCAAGGAAATAATATTGCATAGGTCTCATGCTACATGTTAATAATCCTACAGTTGTAGTTAGACCCTAGATCCCAAATAGGTACGGGGCCTCTCCATAAAAATATCACTTTGTTAATGTGGGTGAAATCTTTGATTAGGTTGGGGACTATTCACCCTATCCATCCTTTGTTAATCAATGGCCCAAGCCCAAAATAGGTCATCTGTAGTTAGAGTCCCTAATCCCATTGTAAATTAGGACCACATATCTAATTAGGTCTATGAGAACCCTCACATGCTACACTTAATGATAATCATGATTTTATCCTTAAAACTATGAAATGCCAAGCTAGTACCTACATAACTATATGGGGTCCCTAGCCTGATTAGGTCTTGGTCCCCTAAAATTTGAAATGTAATTATATTTGGGGAATTGTCTCTTGATTAGGTCTTGAAGACCTTTCTAAGTGTACTAGGTTATAATAAGGGATTTAAATACTAATTGGAAATTAAAATAATCAAAATTCAAAAAACACATTTTTAATGACCTATGCATCCCAAAAGCTAGCTAAGGTATAGGGCGCTAATTTTAGAGCCCAAGATGTTTTTTTAAGGATATGTTTCACCTTAAGTGTCAATTTCTTTAACCGATTGTGTTTTTAGTAAGGTGACTTTATACTAGACACAATGATATTTTAAAATTTTATAAATTTTGAATGTGCTAAAATATTGTCACATTTTAGTGTACTATTTTGTCTAGTGAGCTTTTAATTATAATATTTTAAGTATTTGTTTTTATCATATTGCAAGCATAAAGTGTTGATTAGTGGAAAGTGTTATGAAATAAAGTGAAATATGATAGTTTGAAAGGAAAATAGTTTTCCTTCATTTATAGATTTTATATATATATTTCTATTTGAGATCCATAACAATGGTTGGTTCATTTTTGCTCTGAGAAGACAATGGTGGACCAATCATTTTTTATGATTTCATAGTTAATATCCCCCTCTCTTTTAATTCCATGGAATTATGTTATAATATTTTGAACTTAATTAATTGAATGTAAACTTGAATTTATGTTATCTATGTAGATATTTTTATGAATAAAAGTTATGGAGTTTGTTATTTATAATCTACGAGTGTATACAACTATTGTGTTTTCCTTCTTCTTAGCCTGATCATTAGAATCTATCACTAATACCTGATAATGGTTGTGTTATTATTAGCTAGATGATTTATGGGTTTCATTATTTCATCCAACTTCGATTTGGCTTCATTACAACAATATTTTTCTCTATTTTATCTCATTGTTAGAGTAAGGTTTGAATGCAATCTATTATTATTGTTTTATCCCTAGTAAAATATATTTTCCATTATTAAAAAATAATTATTGAAAATTAACGTAATGGATTAAATAAACATTAAAACAAGTTTCACTCTCATTTAAATAAAACCTAGAACATTGATTTTAGCCACATGGGCTAATCTTAAAATGCAAGTCTAAGACTATTTCCTAAAACACATTGGAAACTTGCCTAAAAAAAAGTGAATTCCATAAAAAATAACTAAAATACCATAAAAATATTGAACTTAATATATAATTCTCCAAAATATCAAGCAACTTGAACTAGAACCATGCAAAATGACCATCTAGGTTATCTAGAATGGCATGACTTGGTAGATATAGACTTTATGTAGACCCTCATAGACCTCCTTTAAGGAGAGGATATATGATAAATTTAATTAAAATATTAGAGTTGGATATTTTTTATAAATGACACATGAATATATTGGTGTTATAAATATGTCTACTAAATCTCAAAACTAAAATTTTTAGCCAAAAATTTAAACTTGAACATTTTAGGATCATTTACCATGCTCAAGTATTGTAAAGGTTAAATAATAAATTATATGAATACCTAATATATAAAATATTACTGGGTAGGTATTTGAGATATTATAACTCAATAAAAATATAAAATCTATAACATATTAATTAAAAAAAAAAAAAAAAAACAACTATAAATATCCACTCAATTAGTAGCTCACCTATGATTGCAATATCCTTTATCAATCTATTCACTTCCCCTCAAAACCCACAAATCCTATGCTTGGCTTGGTGGAGGTAAATATGATATAAAAATCATATGGGTTACCCATGAATTAATAAAAAAGTCAAGAAAAGATATGCCATAGGTATATGCATGGTGGAATCCACACTGCCAAAGAACACAGTCGAAGATGTTATTATCCAAACCCAAATTGATTATAAGGATGTGTTTTTTTCCTTATTCTAATACACTTTTGATGAAATATATTATGGTTGGTATTTATGAATACAAAAAATTTATAACACCTCATGTAATTACCTTAAAATAGTTTTCATCAACCACTTCTAAATGCCTATAAATCATGTTGTCCTCTAGCATTAATTTGCAAAAACCCATAGTGAACCAAATGAACCAATGAGCATGCTCATTACTCACTTAAAAAATATTTATAAGTGATTAAAATATTATTACAATCAAAGTTATGTGGCTTCCATATAGACTTATCTAAGGTACTTAGACCTTATGACCTCCACGTTTGTCCACATGACTCCTACAACAATCATAACCTTATCCTTGGCATACAATAAAGTTGTCAATATTGAGAAAAAAATTATGCCTTAAGGATATGGTTATGGTATATTAAACTCATTAAGAATACCATGTTACTATAATCATATTCTTATTATCAATTAGGATCTCAGGCAAAACACTCCATTGATGAACCCAATTCTCATAACTATGTACCTAAACCAAAACCTAGTTTACAATATTATTCCTTTAAATCAAATGGATAAAAATAAGTTTATATCTCCATACCAAGTGTTACCCTAAGAAAATAGTCAAAAATTGATTCCATATTCATATAAATACCCTATGTTTTAACCTAATAATCATCCCATTATGCCTCTAAATCCTACATTTCCATAAGTAATTAACAAATTTCTCCTACTACATATAATAACATTGTTGTCATACATGGAACTAGTGTTTATGATACTCATAATAGAAATAAATAGGGTTCTCAATCATTTATAAAGAATAAAATGCATGTAAATAATTCCCATAACCCACCACATCATGTTTTTCCTATATTTAAAAATGTTTTAAAAATTATGGTTAAAGCACTACCAAAAATAGGATATAAATAAAATGATAACATGAACCTAGAAGTAGAGAATTGAATTATTTGGTTTAACAATTGAAAATTTACATGGTTAACTTTTGGAGGAAATTGCCTCAAAATCATAATCAAGCAAAAAATAATCCATCTCAAAAGAAAACTTAAACTTTCATAGAACTAATCACTAGTGGAACACGATGTCCAACAATGGAAGCGTGTTGAGTCCTATTGAGAACACAAATCAAAAAATAACAATAGTACTTGAAGCTATATGAAATTGGTTGATTTAGTAATTCCCACTTAGTTTAGGTTAAATAACACTATTCACCACACTAAAACTAACTATGTTTATTTTATGTTGGCTTCAAATATCTTCTAGAAGGAGATTGACAACCTTGAAATTATTACCACTCTTAATAAGAAAATCCAACCAAGGTGAAGTGAATTTGGGAACTGTCATGGTCTTAGAAACCTATGAGTTCCTATTTTAAGTCAATAATAAACCTAAATACAACCTAAATGAAGTCCATATATTTTAATAACTTTAAAATTGAAAAAAATGTATGTTGATTAAATTTAAAAATCACTTAAATACATATACTCATCCAAATGACACTCAAGTTACACTTAATGAAAACTCAAGAAATAACATATTTCCACCTAAAGTACCTAACATGTCTTATCAACCAAATAATAATACTACAAACCTATAAATGGATAAACCTACAGAATAAAAAAAAACATAGATACAACATTGTAGAAGACCTAAAGAAAATTAAGGCAAACATAAAAATGTTTAATTTGATCCAAATATCTAAACAAAAAAAATTATTATTAAGATAATTATCTACTTCTAGAGGGAGATAATATAATATAATGGTAGACACTCATGTTATAATTTAAATGGAAACTATTAAAACTCATCTTTTCTTCATAACAATATAAATTATTTGTAAGAATTTACATAATTTTGTGGTGGATTCAAGTGCTTCAATAAATGTGATGCCTTACCCAATTTGCCATAAAATAGACATGAATCCTACTTAATAAAATAGAAAGGTTATTTCATTGGAAAAATTAAAGGTAAATGGGGTTGGTGAACTTAACCACATTCATATATAGTTATCTTTTAATACAAGAGTGAAACATTTTATTGGCATTCAATTGGTGGATATACCAGATGTGTATGGTATAGTTTTTAGTATGAATTAATTTATAATGTTAAATGGATACATGGTGACTAATTTATATCACATGTGGATTCCATTACATTGTATACCCAATCAAATAAGAATTGAGTTAGCTAAAAATGACCCATACAATCATAAAATATAACAATACGAATGAGATATTGTATGAGTATTTTGAGCTTGGGGTCTATTGTTATAAAATGAAGCATAAGCTCAAGAGAACATGTATATTAATATGATATTTTTGTAATACAAATCAAAATTAAAGAGTTAGATCAGCTATATAATGAATATATTTCCTCTATGAACCTAAAATTATTTCATTGCATAGTTTTTAACCCTAAATTTAAATATGCAAGGTTATAAATAGGGTTAGGGTATTAATATTTTAAACAAAGGTGGTAAACTAAAATAATGAAAATCTAATTAATATAAAACTAAGAAAAATAATATTATTAATTTATATAATTGATATTGTATAAAAAATATATAACAACTATTAATAAATATTTCAATAAATTGGAAACACATGATAGATATTTTATTGTGCACATGTAGGTATGCTTTGGAATAGGCTTGAAGCGGACTGAAAGATATTCCTATAATAGGTGTCAAATTTTGGGAGTTTTACTAATGTGTCATTTGATTATTGCATTATATTTGAAGAGTTATGTTGATTTAGGTTTCTATCCCTATTGTAGGTATCTTGTATGGAATACTAATTGGATTTAGATGCAACTAACTAGAGCCTTCTAGGTTTTCTATCACCTTTAATTTGATATCTTCTAATCATACACATGTGTAATCACTTTTTAAAAAATGATCAAACCTTAGTTTTCACCCATGGAGTGATGTGGGAATAATGGGTTATTGGGATCTATTAGTTTAGGATTTTTTCCATTTGTATGTTTACCTATATGGTTATTATCCATCTTGATTAGGGTTGTGAAGGTCATTAGGGGAAAATAAACTTAATTTTTTTTTATAATAGTAAGTTGATTTGTTACCTTTTGGTGACCTAATTTACCACTATATAATGTAACTCTTTTGTAATGTTTTGCCAACATACTAATATGAAACTCACTTTTACTTTACATTTCTCTCACCTACTCCTAGGGTTTCATGCATTTTTTTGATGTTCAAAGATCTTGGATTAGTCTGAGATCTTTTTTTCTATGATTCTTGCTGGTTATCTTGATTTTTGATAGTTTTATAGGTTTGGTGATATTTCATGAAAATATATGAAAACTATACATCTGAAGTCTCCAATGACAAAAATATGAGCACTATCATATTCATAAGGCATTAGAAACCTAAAATTCACTATAAATATAACCTATATTTGTGACAGTGGTTTTTAACTTTTTTTGTAGGGTTTCAAGGATTTTTCAATGCTTTAGTGAATATTTATACAATAGGATTTTTAATTTAGGAAAAAAATTGGGTTTTTATATTTCTCAAATAGATCTTTAGTTTTTGGAGGAGATGTACCAAATTTATGTATGTTTAGGTTTTTCAATTTTAGTGGAATTTCCAACCCTTATAGGTAGCTTTGGAAAATTTTATATTTTGTCAGACTTTTGGTAGCAAGAAAATAGGTCTAGTTTGATATTTTAAGAGGAGTAGACATTTTATATTGTCCAAATAGGATTTAGGCTATGATTTTTCCCATGAAACCTCCTTTTTACATTTTAATCCTTCTACAAAATTCTAAGGTTTGGAAAACATTTATGTCTGCTCATACACACTACAAAAATTGACACCTACTTAAGTGGGATTCAACTATTGATAACATTTCAATAACTACCTCATTTATCTTTATCCATACACACTTAGATTTTATCACTACTCTAAACATGCTTAGATCCTATAACTCCTACTAGAGATCCCATCATGTGTTGGCCACCCTCAAATAAAACTCCCAATGGTAAGTATTTTGGTAAATATTGGAACCAAATTCAACATTTTAGGTTTTCTGAACACACATAAAACATTAGAGTGTGTTTGAGCGCCCATCATAACTCAATAGGTGAAAAAACAACCCTTGGAATCTAACCCACCTACATGTAGGGTAGGTATAATCTACCTTGTGCATGAACAAGGCTCTATTTCTACCCACCTTTTCTCTCTTCAGTGTGTTTCTCTGTGATGTTTAGGTGGCTATCAGATTTAATCAACTGGAAAGTAATATTATTTATTTGAAAAGTGGATCCTTTTCTAGGGGTGACATCACTCTCACATCAATCACATCTATCAAAAGTGGGGAAGTACTCAAAAAAGTTTTCAACCCCTTGGTCATATGGTATGGTCATATGGAGGGGGTTAAATATTAATTCCTAATAGTGGGGGATTAGCCGTAGTACCTAACTAAATCTCTAATCATCCTAAAAAAAATTCAAATTTATGTTTGGAGGAGATTTTTTATACAAGCTGAAATCTTAAAAAAACAATAACTTTTGATCAATAACTCCTTTTTTATTTTTGTCCTCTTAAAAAGTGTTTCTTCCATTCTCTATGCATTGATGGTCTTATTAATTTGACTACATCTCCTTTCAAACCAAATATTATACTCTCATGGATACACTATTGATTGAGCCTAATGTCCCCCAAGTTCCTTATACTTATGCACTAATGACTAAAGATGCATTACGAGTTTTACTCAAAATCTATACAAGTATTCTTGTATTTTTAAATTTAAGGTGAGAGGGAGGGGTCAACCTGATAGATATGAGGGGGTATTGTGTTGTGTTGTGTGATTTTATTTTATAAATTTATTTACTCTATGTAATAACCTTTTAGTTGGACTATGAATTCAATCTCATTAAATCCTCTCACACCATTTAATTATCATGGATAGAAATCATTTTAAAAGCTATGGGTTTTTAGAATTACAATGGGAAAAGAGACTAAACCTAAAATATAAGTAGAGAAATTTAAATGGTTTAACTATTGTTATAGATTTTATGGACTATTGTGTCTTTTTATCTCTCCTAATATACTCTTTCACATAAAATATGATATAACACATAATGAAGTATATACCACACTAGAAAATATCTTTGCAAAGTAAGATGTGATGAGAGGACATGATCTAGAGAATGAGCTCACCAGTTTGGGCCCAAATGAATTTTACACCCTATAATATTTCTTCACCATGTTTAGATCTCTAAGGTTTAAATTAAAAAAATGTGGAATAGATAAGAAATATGATCATATTTTTTTATCTACACTCTCCAAACTAGGTCCTGACTATTACATATTTGTGTCCACTTTCTATGCCCCAAAAGTGCTCTTGGATTTGAATGGAAGATGCCTTCTTTAGATACCTTTGTTTTTGACTTGATTCAAGAGAAAGATAGGATGATATAGATGGGAAAAATGAATTCCTCACAATCTCATGCACTTTTTTCTAAGAAATAAAATGCTTCAACTAATAGAGAGAATAAATAGAACACAAATTAGCAAGAGAAGGATGTAAATACTCCCACTTGTAAATCAGACAATGAGACCTATTCCAATTTTAAGCCTAAGAAAGATAGGATCAAGTATGTATTTTTCTATAGAAATCTTGATGAAAAAATGTTTGAATAAGTAGATTTACCAACTAACTAAGATGCTCAAGAAGTACAATATCAATGTCCCTGATTATTTCATATATATTTCTTAAATCCATGAATACTCTAATGCAAATGACAATGGTAAAGAAAAGGTAAAAGATAATGGTAAATGGAAAGTAAAGGGAAAGGTCATAGTTATATTTTTTCCTTATAATACTACATGGGTCATTGATTCTAGTGATTCACATCACATGGCCTCTTCAAAGATAGAGTCTAGTTCCCTAGAACCATGTGGCATGTCCTCTATAAAAATGGGTGATGACACTTATAAAAAGGTTCATAAAATAGGTTGTATAGAATTGAGTGGTGTAATATTTAATAGTTTTATAAGTGTTCCCTCACATTCAAATAATCTCCCATTAGTTTACTAGATCACTCACCTTAGTCTGAGTATGTGAGTTGAGTTCACTCCAAATTCAGTGTATGTTAGATATTTTCATAGTGATACTATATTGAAAGTGGGAATGGTTGATCATTATATTTGACTATATAACTTCTCACACTTTTCTCTTAACTCTCATTCATATTATTCTTGTTTATACTAACCTAAACTTGATGACATTTTTAAGGGTGAGCATGCCTCTAATATTGATGACTCATCTTCTAGAACATATGACTACAACAATGATGGGGACACACCTCCTCCATGTCATTGTTAGATTATAGATGTTGAGGGTTTATTTTATAATAAAACTAACTTTGCTCCACTTTATACATTACATGGATATGTATATTGATCCAAAATTTATAATATATCGGGTATTCTATTCTAAAATTTCATGGCATACAGTAGTCCTTATTAGTATCTAATCCCATTGCACCATCATTTCATAGAGAATTTGGCCCTCCTATCTTTCAAGAGAATAAAAATTCCTTATATAGGAATCATATCTTAGTTGAATATTTATCATACTTTTAGTGGAAACATTCACTATTCTAGGGCGATCCACTCTTCGCTACATCTACTTATAATCCAAAATCACTCTCGATAACTTTGTTATAGGATATAGGATGGCTACAAGTACTTTTAGATTATAGTGTGGATTTGTATCCCTCTTATCTTCATTGATATATTTTTGGAGAGGAGATTTTTTCTATTGGATTTTCTCTTTTTCTTCACCTAATGAGAGTTACATTATGCTTGGGTACCTCATCAAACCTCATTTTTGGGTCCTGATTCTTCTACCCACCTAATTTATGATTTAGGGGGTGTTAATGTAGGATTTTTCCCAATTGTAATTTTACCTACATATTTTTTAACTAGTTTGATTAGGGTTATTAAGGTCATTAGGGTAAAATACACTTAATGTGTTTTCTAATAGTGAATTAAGTTGTTACATTTTGGTGACCTAATATCTCACTATATAATGTACCTCTTTTGTAATTTTTGGCTAATGGAATAATATGAAACTAAATTTTTCTTTACATTGCTCTCACTTAATCCTAGGGTTTCATGTATTTATTGGACATTAAAATATCTTGGAGTGATCTAACATGTTCATGGTGTTAAGTTTCCCTATGTACCCCTCTATCAATGAGCACTACCTACATATATAATACTCCAAATAGGGTCACAAAATTATGTATGTATCCCTTAGAAAATATGGCTCATGGACTACTCTTTTAATTCTTTATACATGTATTAATAATTATCATATGACTAATATAGATATAAGGATGAATAGGGTAGGTTTAGCACTTGAATTCTTGATTTGTTATTTTTTGTTATATTGATTTATGAGTTTTATGTAATTTTTTGGTGTTTGATAGGTGAGGAATGAATTAGGGTTGACCTTGTATATATACCAATCCCATTTAAAAAAACCTATCATTAAATAAATTAGGCCAACCTTTATGGTATGTTTATTATTAAAAAATTGATGAATTTTGGGAACTAGACATTTTGTAAGAAAAGTAGAAACATGCATAGCCATAGGTGTCTATCTAGGATGCAAGTGTCCAATGAAATAAAAAACATGTACATGTCCAAAACTATTAGTTGGTCATCATACTAACTATGGTTTTACTAAGAGATAATAAATTAGGCACAAATTTATAGTGAATGCAAGCCTTTTGATGGTGGGTAGGTCTATAATTGAAAGATAAAACCATGATAGGTATTTTCAACGTACACAATACTAAGGTACTATATAAATCATATTTTAGTATATTCATTCACATCTTTAATATATTAATAAAATTACTAGTTTAAATGAAATAAAAATGTACCTAGGTGTGTATAACATACGTTGTCATACGTTGTCTTTATGTGATCCCAACATGAGTGTTTTTCTGGTCAGTAACCTACAAACAAGAGCATGTTATAGTATAAAATAAGTTTATGAAATATGAAATTGAAATAATTTGAAATTAATTACACCTATGTGTTGATGTAACCATATTTCATTTTGAAAATTTTATTTTAAAGGATGCCTCATTAAAAAGTATTAAAACTAATATTAAGACAAACCTAAAATTGATAAACTAAGATTAAAACATATCTAAAGCTAAGATTGCATATACATAGATATTGGATGATGAATTCCCCCAACCTTTGTGTTAAGGTTATTTTAAACATGACCATTTATCTTATTTAATTTAAATCATGAAACCCAAATATGTACATGATCTGGTGACTGTGAGTTATTTAATCAACTCACATTATATATTTGGTGAGGGTATACTATTTAATAAAATATAACATATAATTATAGTAAATTTATATTATTTTAAAAAATAAAACTTATAAATTTGGTAAGATTGGGTGATTTAATAAAATAAACCTTTGAAATGTGCACCAACTAATGCATTACGTTGGATCGGTAACCTTCCATAACATTCCATCTTGGGTATGATAATAGTCCATACTATTATTTTAAATCTAGAAATTGATTTGATTTTATAATTTTTGGTCCCCTTTATGTGTAATATGAACCTCATATATGTCTAAAACTAACATTTAGGTACAATAACAATACAAATGTATATAATGTTGCCTTAAATGTGTATCTTAATCATATAACTGTGAAATCTGTTGAATTTGAAAATGATGCAAGTGTGGAGGACATTTTTATATGACATTCCCCAACTAAATATGTGTTGGGGGATCAAACCAACAATAGATTACAATTGTGACAGCAATAAACGTGGAATTAAATCAGATTGACAAGTAATTAGAATGATAATAGCAAGAACAAGAGATACAAGAAAACACCCTGAAAACTTGTATTAACAAACTCTTTACAAAAGGAATACAATTGAAGAAAGCTTCTTTCTTTCACACCTCTCCTAGATGTATAGATCTCTCAATATATCTCTATTCCTCAAGAGCTATCTCTCTCAAGAACAATCAACTCCAACAAGCCTGGATTGATTCAATTCTGTACTGTTCTTCAACATTCAACAATGTCTACAACTTTACATTGCCTTACATAATTATGAGCTAAGAAGATCTATCCTAATATAGAATTAGGAGACTTGAGCATGTACTTCCAACAAACAGTTAAACCACTTAAACAAGGGCTCTAAAAATAGTAATGTTAATAATAGAGATGCAAGCTTGAGTCCACAACTCAAACTAATCATGCAAACACTCACTTCTGCCCACGGAAATAGCTTTCTGGACATGCAGGTAACCGACGTCGGTTCCTGCTGCTTGTCTGTGACCACCGTCAGCCGATTCTCTGCCGACATCAGCATCTCTGCAATTGCCTGTGACTGATGTCGGTCACTCCTGACCGACGCCGGTGTCTGTGTAGACCCAAACCTGATAATGAATGCTCCTTGGTGAAGTTTTTAGCTCCACACCCTAACAATCTCCCACTTGGAGATAAACAGCTGAACCAATACCTGTACAGCAACATCTTCTAGCTCCTCCATCTTCATCTCAATCATGAAGACCAATAGAAGTTGAATGAAGATTCAACTTCTCCTTTGTAACTGGCTTGGTTAACATATCTGCCGGATTCCTATCTGTATGGATCTTCTCCAGCTTCAACTCACCATCTTCCAATACCTATCGTATGAAGTGGTACCTTAGCTGTATGTGCTTTGTTCTTGAATGAAAGGCTGAATTCTTGGCCAAATGGATTGCACTCTAACTGTCACTATACAATCTACAACTCTCATGCTCTCTACCAAGCTCATCCATGAACTGTGTCATCCATATCATCTCCTTGCTAGCTTCTGTGGCTGCAATATACTCTACTTCTATAGTTGACAAGGCAACAACCTTCTGCAACTTAGATATCTAGCTAACTGCCATTCCACCTACAGTAAATACATAACCTGTAGTGCTCCTCCTGCCATCCAAATCACCTGCCATATCTGAATCTACATATCCATGTAGAGAAGTATCTGAACCTCCATAGCACAAGTGCCTACTGCTGGTTCCTCTCAGATATCTAAGGATCCACTGAACTGCTTTCCAATGTTCCTTACTTGGATTGGCCATATACTTACTTACAACTCCCACTGCTTGGGCAATATCTGGTCTAGTACACACCATTGCATACATCAAACTCCCTACTGCGAAAGAATATGGAACCTTACTCATGTACTCTACCTCTTCATATGAATTAGGACATTGTTCTTTTCTCAACTTAAAATGTCTAGCCAAAGGTGTGCTTACCGGTTTAGCATCCTGCATATTGAACCGTTTTAACACCTTGTCCACATAATCTTCTTGAGACAATATCAACCTGTGATTTTTCCTGTCTCTCTTAATGATCATGCCAAGGATTTTCTTTGCTGCTCCCAAATCCTTCATAGCAAACATTTGAGCTAATTTTACCTTAAGCTCTGAGATATCCTGCATGTGAGACCCTACAACCAGCATGTCATCTACATAAAACAATAGAATAATATATCTACCATTATCAAATCTCTTGAAATACACACAATGGTCTGATTGACACCTACTATAGCCATGCTCAGTCATAAACCTGTCAAATTTTAAGTACCATTGCCTAGGAGCTTGCTTGAGGCCATACAAGCTTTTCTTCAACCTGCACACAAACTTCTCCTTACCCTTGACCTCAAATCCTTCTGGCTATTCCATATAAATTTCCTCATCCAAATCTCCATGAAGAAATGCTGTCTTAACATCTAGCTGCTCAAGATGCAAATCCTCAAAAGCAACCAAAGACAATACAACCCTTATAGAAGTCATCTTAACAACAAGAGAAAAAATCTCACCAAAGTCAATACCTGGCTTTTATGCAAATCCTTTTACCACTAATCTGGCCTTATATCGCATCTGTCCATTCTCACCTTCCTTCAACCTATAGGTCCATCTATTCTTAAGTGTTCTCTTACCAGCTGGCAATTCAACCAAATCCCATGTTTGGTTCTCTCTTAAGGACTCCAACTCCTCAACCATGCCACGCTCCCACTCACTCTTGGACTCCACCTGTATTGCTTCTTCAAAACTCTCTGGTTCTCCACCATCAATTACCAATAAATAAAATAAAGAAGGAGAATATCTAATTGGAGGCTTACTCACCCTTTCTGACCTCCTGATGGGTGTCTAAGACTCGTCAACAACACGCTGTCCACCCAAATTCTCTGATAGTGACCGACCTCGGTCACCTGTAGACCTATAACTGGCTGACGTCGGTTCTTCTTGACCGACCTCGGTACCTGTACGACTGACGTTGGTCTCTGTATGGCCGACGCCGGTTTCTATCTTGCCAATGCCGGTTCCTGACCTACCGATGTCGATCTCTGTGTTTTCCTGTAAGTGATTATTTCTTTTTCTCGCGAGCTCATCTTGGACTTTCACCTCATCCAATTCACCACTGCTCTGCTCAGATTGATTCAACTTCCTTAGCTGATCACAATACATCACTCTTTCATTGAAAACAACATCACGGCTCCTGATTACCTTGTTAGTTTCTAGATTCCACAATCTGTAACCAAAATCATCTGAGCCATAGCCAATAAACGTGCATCTCATAGACTTAGCATCAAGCTTCTTTCTATTTTCCTTATCTATATGCACAAAGGCTTCACAACCAAAAACTTTGAGGTATGAGAGATCAACCTTTTTACCTGTCCATGCCTCTTCTGGAATACCACCATCCAGAGCTGTAGAGGGTCCTCTGTTAATCAGGTACACTACAGTGTCAACAGCTTGTGCCCAAAATTGTAAGGGCAAACCAACATGCAATCTCATACATCTTGCACGCTCCATTATTGTCCTATTCATCCTTTCAGCAATACCATTCCACTGAGTTGTCCTTGGAACCATCCTTTGCCTATGGATTATATGCATGTAACAATAATCTCTGAACTTATGACTGCAAAACTCACTGCCATTGTCTGATCTCAGGCACTTTAATCTTTTACCTGTTTCATTCTCAACCATAGCTTTCCAAACTTTAAAAGTATCAAATACATCATATTTCTTTCTAATACAATATATCCATACCTTCCTTGTGGCATCATCTATGAAAGATACATAGTAATGTGATCCTCCAATGGAAGCAACCTGAGCTGGTCCCCACACATCTGTGTGAACAAGCTCCAACTTGTGCCTCTTCTTAGTAGACCCAGTTTTGAGAAAACTAACCCTTTTCTATTTTCCAAATACACAGTGCTCACAAAACTCTAGATCTATGCCTTTTAAATCTGAAAGCATACCTTTAGACTTAAGAATTGACATCCCCTTCTCACTCATGTGGCCAAGCCTTGAGTGCCACAATTTAGCATCCACATCTGAAGTAGATAATACAGAAGGAGATTTGTTAGTAACACAATTACACAAATAGAGAGTACCTTCTCTCTTACCTCTGGCCATAACAAGTGCACCCTTGGTCACCTTCCAAGATTCTACTGTGAGAGTTACTGTACAACCGTCATCCCCTAACTTTCTTGTAGAAATCAAATTTCTCTTCAAGCTAGGAACATGCATCACATCTCTCAACACCCATGTGTTGTTATTCTGCATCTTCAGCTGCACTTTACTTTTGCCAATTATTTTACAAGGCTCATCATCCCCTAGATACACTATTCCAAAATCTCCATGGATATAGTCACTGAAATATTCCCTGTTAGGAGTAGCATGAAAAGATGAACCAGAATCTAATACCCAAGATTCTATATTATTATGCAGAGAGAAAATTAAAGCATCCTGTGTAATACCTGCAATCTTGGCTTCTTCCTTTCCTTCGTGCTGGTTGTCCTCCTTAGACTTTGACCAACAATCTCTACTTATGTGCCCCATCTTTCCATAATTCTATCATTGTGGCTTCCTGCAATTTCTGGATTTAGATCTGCCTTTCCCCTTTGATTTGGATCTTGCTCTGCCTTTCTTGCTCTTCTCTTTCTGCCTTCCCCTGCTCTCGAAACTTAAAGCATTTTGGGATGCCTCTTCTATGCTTTTCTTGCGTATTTCCTCATTCAAGATAACACTAACAACATCCTCTACTTTCAAAATATTTGATGCAGATGCAGTATTACTTACTGCCATTACTAAGCCATGCCAGCTTTCAGGCAAAGAACATAATATCAAAAGAGCTTTTATCTCATCATCAAACACTATATTCACTAAACTTAATTGATTCACAATACCATTGAAATCATTCAGATGAGTAGAAACAGATCCACCTTCATTCATATGCAAATTAAATAACTGCTTCATAAGATATACCTTATTGGAAGCTGAGGGTTTTTCATACAAATTTGCTAACGTAGTCATCAACTCTACCATAGACTTTGCCTATGATAAATTGGATATCACAGTGGATGCTAGACTCAGTCTTATAGAACCCAGAGCCTTTCTGTCAAGAACTTCCCATTCTTCATCCTCCATGTCTTTGGGCTTTTTCGCAATACCTCCTAACGGTAAGTAGAGATCTTTCTAATACAAATAGTCCTCTATTTGCATTCTCCATTGTTGGTAATTTTTGCCATTGAACTTTTCCATTCTCAATTTACTTTCATCTGCCATTGCTTCTCCCACTCAAATAGAAATCCCTGTAGAAACTCTTGTGAGAACCTGTAATCAATACACACTACACAGATCTGAACCACCTGTTAGTGAACCTGAACTTTGATACCAATTATCAAGCTCTGAACCTGTAACCAAGGCTCTGATACCACTTGTTGGGGGATCAAACCAACAATAGATTACAATTGTGACAACAATAAACATGGAATTAAATCAGATTGACAAGTAATTAGAATGATAATAGCAAGAACAAGAGATACAAGAAAACACCCTGAAAACTTGTATTAACAAACTCTTTACAAAAGGAATACAATTGAAGAAAGCTTCTTTCTTCCACACCTCTCCTAGAAGTATAGATCTCTCAATAGATCTCTATTCCTCAAGAGCTATCTCTCTCAAGAACAATCAACTCCAACAAGCCTGGATTGATTCAATTCTGTACGATTTTTCAACATTCAACAATGTCTACAACTTTACATTGCCTTACATAATTATGAGCTAAGAAGATCTATCCTAATATAGAATTAGGAGACTTGAGCATGTACTTCCAATAAATAGTTAAACCACTTAAACAAGGGCTCTAAAAATAGTAATGCTAATAATAGAGACGCAAGCTTGAGTCCACAACTCAAACTTATCATGCAAACACTCGCTTCTGTCCATGGAAATAGCTTTCTGGACACGCAGGTAACCAACGTCGGTTCCTACTGCTTGTTTGTGACCATCGTCGGCTGATTCTCTGCCGACGTCGGCATCTCTACAACTGCCTGTGACCAACGTTGGTCGCTCCTGACCGACGTCGGTGTCTGTGTAGACCCGAACCTGATAATGAATGCTCCTTGGTGAAGTTTTTAGCTCCACACCCTAACAATATGGAGAATATGATAATTTATATAAATGTGGATAACATGTTTCTATAACATTCCCCAACTATAATATGTAAATTATGAGTACTGAATAACTATGGAAGTAATACATTTTTGACATGCCTCCATTGTAATTTAAAACTACAAAAATTTGTCAGTCATGCCTCTATGACATGCCCCCACTGATATTCCCATCATTTTGAAGTGAGGGGATATATAATTTGGTAGTTACCTTACCTCTAAATGATAAGATAATTGTATGATTTATGTATGTATCATGTATCATACATGCATAGCATGTCTAGGTAAATATAACATTGAAGCACATAGTATTGATCACATCAAGTCCTAAGATGCATGTTGTAAATGATGGAAACATATAGATATTAATAATACAAGATAAATAAGAAATCAAGTACACATAAAAGATCACTCAAAATCAAAATAATAGGAAATGTTCCAAGGAAACCTGATACAATGGGCATGCTAAAATGCTACACAGTTGAAGGGACATGACTTAGTCAAATTTCCATAAATCATAGAAATGACATTAAAATTTACACATACAACATAGAGTGACATATTAAAATTTCCAAATAGGCAAGAAAAGACATGGGGGCAAAACTAAATGGAGCATATTCAAATTCTCAAATAAGTAATACAACATAATACAATATTAATCAAGGCATATATGCAACCAAAATTAATAAAACATATTATTTCATAAGCATATGTGTTTCTAAGCAATGTTAAGTACATAACATATCAATTACAGTGTGAAAGTTATAAGCATGGATATAGGCATGCATAAGTATATGAGATCAAAAATGATAATTTAAAGTGGTCAAAAATAATATAACCTAGGTGTATCGTGATCAAAGCAGAAGACTCCCTTGATGTACTTATGATTTGAGTGGATGGAAGGCCTAACATTTATATGCATATATCATGTATTTGGGTATGCTTATATTGCACTCAAATGAATTGTGAAACATGTATATTTAGGAAATGGATTATATGATATATAATAACATGGAGAAAATAACACACACACACACACACACACACACACACACACACACACACATATATACATACATATACATATATATATATATATATATATATATATATGTATATGTATATATACATATATATATATATACATATATATATATATACATATATATATATATATATATACATGTATATGTATATATACATATGTATATATATATATATACATATATATATATACATATACATATATATATATACATATACATATATGTATATATGTATATATATATATATATGTATATATATATATATGTATATATATATATATGTATATATATATATATGTATATATATATATGTATATATATATATATGTATATATATATGTATATATATATATGTGTATATATATATATATATATATGATATATATATGTACATATATATATATATGTATATATATATATGTGTATATATATATATATGTGTGTATATATATATATATATATATATATATATATAAGAAATATTACTACTAAGAACATGTTGAAAATTTTGGTATTTTTTTATAAATTTTTTGAATGGTTTTGTATTTTTGGAATACTTTTTTTGAATTTATAGTATATTTGTTTTTTTCAACCTTGGGTTTGGTCATTTGAATTGTTTGGATCATGATTAGATAGCTGAAAATAGTGCATGGTATATTCCTTGCTATTATTTACATGTGGTATAGGAATCAATTTTCCTTCATGAGAAAAGGAGATACCCTGCCAATTTTGGTAAATTTTAGCTTCCATATAGTATAACCAAAGATTTCCCACTATAAATGAACATGAATATTTTTGTATAATAACCCAAATAATTTTATGAAACTATTTAAGACCACAAGAAATTGGTATTATTATGTTTCCAAGGAGTCTTTCTAACCTCTATTTTTTAAGTCTTTTAGATCAAACCTAAGTTGTAAACATCTTACATTACATGTGTTTTTTATTTATAGAGGATTAACCTAGATATGCCAAGAATAAGAACCACCAATCAATATTGTTATTTATAGGTCTTTTGACATGAAAGATTTTTATATTTTTTAAACATGATGTGTTTTTTAATATGCACAATATACCATTTTTACTTTTGGATATTTATTAGAATGATCTTGTAAAGCGTTGTTAAATATATTATAATTCTAGTGATCAATAGGTTATAAACTTGAATCTTTTGGAGTACCATCTAATTTAATATTTTGGTCATCAATAAGATCTTGAATTTTATGCTTCAAGGTGTAACATCAGTTAGTATAATGCATAGGACCCTAGTGATAGTCATAATATGAAGTATTATTGTATCCTTTTGGTAGTGGTCAATGCATATCAACCACTATGGGGGGATGGAGAGATATGAAATGACAATCCATAATATTTTATATTAAATAAAATAGAGCCTTAGTTAATCACTCAAAATTTATTTTAGGTGTATGGAATGAGACATAACTATTAGGTTTCTATGATATTTTATTGGTTGGTGTTTTGGCTTCCATTGGAACCTGTTCATTAAGTTTTAAATGAGCAAGCATGTAAACATATGCATGAATCTTGATATCATTAGTATGTATGTATGGTAAATCCTTATCTTTTAGGTAAATATTATACTCGTTACATTTTACATATTTCAACATAGAGTCAACGTATGGTGTCTTTACATTACTTGGAAAGGTTGTCATATGTAAAGTTATTAAGAAGACATCCTTGTATGTGGGTGACTTATGTAACAAATTAAAAAATTAAATTTGAAAAATAGCATCATTAGAGTGTGCTTAAATATTATAAGTCATTGAGATATAATATATGTGATCCGTCTGGGTTCCTCTATTGTGAAGAGTAATTTGCATTGATAAAGGAAAGCCTTGATCAATGATATACTTTGAAGGTAAATATTTGTAATCAAGGATAAGACAATTAGAGTTATGGATTAGATATTAAATAATATCCATAAAATAATCCAATGTTATGTTACTTGGTCCTCATGTTTTTCACAATGCTTCATATAATATATCTTTATAATTAATTAATTATTTCACTAGGTCACTTGGTATGTATATTGTGTTAAGGTCAACATACCCGCATTTCTAAAAATTGGGACCCTTAAGATATTTTGAAACTTAACATTGAAAGCATGGATTGTTTTAAACATTATTAGAATTTTAAGATCATCCACTTTGATAAAGTTGGCCTTTTGGTTTATAATTTTTATTTAAGGTTACCTAATATTGCTAATAGTTTCCATTCATGTCATAAATTGTAGATTTCATGGATCCCTTATGAATGGATCATACTTGGATCCTCATAGTTTATCTTCATTAAAGTTTTTACTAGCATTTGATTTGAAGAATCTCACTATTGGATTCATGTAATGAAACCCTCCTTTCAACAAACCCTAACTTGAACCCCTCATTCAAATTTAAATATTGGAAAAAACACACTTGTTGGAAATATTTCAAATTTATTTTGGACTTAAACCCTAATTTTCATGATAAGGCTTGATTGTGGTTCTTAACATAACCAAACATTTGTCTAAAAATTATACCCAGTCCCCTTTATTTTCCCCCTTTTTGTTCCTTATATTTCTAACATAGCCTAACTTTCATATTGGTAGGGTATTCTTAAGTTTTCTAGCATGGTCCCCTTTGTTACCCTTTTAGCCTAAAGTCTTAATTCTAAGGCCCCATTCATGTTTTTAAACATGAATGAGAACTTAGACTTAATGATTTATCCTAAGTTTTTATTTATACCCTTGTTCTAACTTAATACCTAACTTCTTTATAGATCCAATGGCCTGTACTTCATCGTGAGGGGATAATCTAGTAGAATGAGGAAAATCCAATGGACCTAAGCATTTGTACTTTAGACCAATCATGCATGAGCATTTAGATCATGATCGATGGATCTTTCTTCATCAAGATTGAGAATCCCACAAAGTGAATGAAATGACCAAAAGTCAAAAGGCCTAAGAAGCCTTATGGAGCTACCACATGGTACTCCCACATTTGAGACTTGATAACAAAGGGTGTCACATATTAAATGGAACCAATAGTGTAAAAATACTTGGATTGTGATCAATAATATGTGCTTCATCATGGATATCAATCAGATGGAATGAACCGAATCCAATATCTATGGAATATAAGAACTTCATGAGTTTAAATTTGTCTTTCTCATAAAATTCATTTGAGGTTCCTAAGGCTGTCATTGACATCAATGAGACCATCAAATTCAAGTTCATAAAGCATTTTGTCTAGGTAAATAGATATGTTTATATCATTCAAAGGGGCCACTTTGATATCATGTTTCAAAAATTAGCATAAAATACTTTAATTTAAGTCTATGACATGTTCTTGAACATGAATTAAACTTATATTAAAATATTTTAGCCTAAGTTAACCTATATAATCATGCACTAACTAAAGTTCCTACATATTGAAGGATCAATGGCTCATTATTCATTGGGATCAGATGATCCAATTGCATAAAATCACTAATGACTATTCAATGGAGCTCCAAGAGCTCATAGGTTTGACACATGGAAAAGGTGCATTCAATATGTGACTAACATAGAATATGAATCTCAAAAATCCCAAAAGGGTGAAAAATGGTACAACTATGGGGATTGATAAAAAGATGCAAAATAATAGGTGAGGTCTTAGATTATGATCAACAACCTACATTGATCTATGGGTAATGATCCAATGGTGTGAAACAAAAGGACAAAATTTAAATAACAACAGCGAGTGCTTTGAACTCATTGATGAAAATGTTGTAAAAGTGGTAGATAGATCCCATATAAGTACCATACAATTATAGAGAGAAAAAAATGAATATCTTGTGTGATCAAAAATGAAAATGTGTAGAAGAAATAATCAAGGCCAGTATGGGGCTGATAATAGTATGATCTTAGACATGATACTCAATGTGAGAGAAAGGATAAATGAGGCTAAGAGCATTAAGGAGGCTATGGTAAGGAATGATAGGGATTTAAATGATCTAGATAACATGGAAGAAGAGTATATCTTAAGGCTAGCTATGGATTTGGGACTCATTAATGAGGATCATCAAAAGGTTATGAACATTCTTCAATATCAACAAGTAAGTTCCTAGGCATAGGGCCCACCAACTAGTTAGTTAATATTCCACTTTTGTGAAGCATTGTAGCATTTTGGAAATGTAATATTATTTTGTAAATAGATATGCTATTTTTTTATCATATTTTCCTCTAGGTCAACCTATTTTAGAAAAGTAAGTGTATTCTAGAACTTTGTAGAAAAAAGATAGTTGTCCTTACTTCTTGTATATTTGTATCTTATAATTAACCAATATACTACCTTGTATTTAAATAAAAAGGTAGTACTACCATTTTAGAGGGGGATTTATTAGATCCAAAATTACTTTATAAACTTGAATCAAGCAATACAGTCAATGAATTTTTCAAAGATTATCCATTATTCATCTGTGTTTGCTATCATGGCTTCTCTCTTATTTGCTTGTTGTAACTTCTAGATTTGAATGATTATTATGGATTATTGGTGTGAAATTTTAATTATAGAGTTCTTAACTTGTGCCAATTATAGGTTGAATTAAAGTCTTTAGTTTCATTTTATTTCCTTTACTCTTCGTGCATTTGGACAACATTTGCTTGCAGGGGTAGAATCTCTAAAGTGACCCTGATTCTTATTTGCATTATTTCCATTTTCTTTAGGAGTTTTCCTAATGCATTGTAAGATATAGTCTCAAGATGTTTCATATCATACATGGGTTTTAAGTGCCTTCCTGGATGAGACTTAAACATTCTCATGATTTTTGGAATGAAGATCAATAATATTTCTTTCTACCCTACCTTTCTTTTTGTTTATTTTTAGCTTGATCACCTTAGTTTAGCTTGTCATTGTAAATATCCATCCTAAATTAATTCTTAATTTATTTATTGATCATAATTAAATATTCTTTTCATAGTTACTACATATTTTGCATAGATATGTTAATTGGCCATAGTGGCTCCCAACCACCAACTAATATAAATATTGTGGAACAGTCTCTTTTTTTGCCTCTATTCCACTAATAGGTAATAAGATTACTATAATCTGTAACTCATGCATTGGATTCTTAGGAAATCATAAATGAGAAGTGTTCACTAAACACTCTAGGCACCTATGGTACACATGTAAGGTTCAATAAGATGAGTTTGCTCGTGCTAGAAGGAGGGCCCTTAACAAACCTTTGTGAATTTATAAGATCTTTGCTAGTTTTGGTTTATTTTGATCAAAGATCACTCTATTATTTTCATATTTATGTTTATTTTAGTGTAATTGTGTAAATGTTGGTGATTTTCATGGTTTTAGATTAGTCCTCAGGCTTATTTAGATAAATTTTGACTTTCTTGGAACACATATGCTAGTTATGGTGAAGATAGCTTTAGATATTTTAATCCAACCATTTTGAGGTTATTAATATCTATTTTGATCAAATATTCATAAATAATTTACAAATTTGAGTTTATTTTGACTTGAACTTATAAAGATCAATCATACTGGCGTATTTTGACACTTCTTTGAGCTAACTTAGTTGAAGAGTGTTTTCCTTTATTTTTATTTATATGAATATTTACAAAATTTGCTTAATGTGAAAATATAATCATCATTATTTTTAAAGAGTTATTTTACACATCATATGTCAAATAGATTTCAAGGTCAAAAGCTAGAATTACCCAATGCAAGGCTTAGGCAAGTGAAATTCCCAAAGTCTCAAACACTTCATTAGTTTAAGGTACTCATGTGTTCAATGTATGGCTTAGATAGGTAGTTATTAAATCAATTTGGTAGGTATAGTACATGATCTTCCTTTAAATATTGAAATATAGTTGACTTCGTATAGTCTTAATAATGTTGTCACAACTGAAAAACATGTTAAAAGTTTTGAAGTTTCTCTAAGATAGTTGAATGTGGTTCATGAAGATGTAGCATGTATATTATTATCATTTACTTTCAAGGATGCTACATATGAATGGTTTTTCAACCTTCCAAAGGATTACATTACCAATTGGGATGATTTTAACAAGGTTTTCATTGATCAATTTGGCAAAGTTATTAGTCCCTGTGTTTTGTATCAATAGTTCACCACAATTAAAAAAGATGTTAATTAAACCATCAAATCCTTTAACACTTGGTTTCAAAAAACATTTAGTAAAACTATAGCCCCTTATAGATCCAATGAGGCTTTAGCCTTAGAAATTTATAAGTGTTTTATGGATCCCATAACCTCCATGCTCCTTAAAAATATCTTCCCATCATAAACACATTGAAATGGGCTTACTCTAAACTATGATCATTAATGACCAAATACAACCCTAAGGTTAAATGGCTTATACTATGCCTAATGTCAATTTGAATTGGCCCATTTAGAATGTCATTCCTAGTATGCCTACTTTAACACTAGTTTAAAACCATTTTACCTTAAGTCATTCATATCTTGGCCAACACCTAGAGTTCCTAAATATAACTAAAAGTGGATCCCATCCATAAAACCATAGAAATTTAGTGCCCAAAGCTAGTAATAATGCTCCAATTTATGAGCCTAAGACACTACAAATTTAAAATGACTTGATATTAGAAATGATCCAAAAATTGAGCACTAACTTTCATTAGTTGTAAAAACAAGTAGGAAATACAAGGGAAAGCTATGAAAATAATTATGATTCCCAAAGGTTTGATAGGCCTCGAATGGGTTTCATGATAGTAGCAATAATGTATCATCTAAGGACATACACATTAGTTTATGTGATATTATTGTGGCTAATTATTGTAATATTTCTCAAACCTCTAAAATTGGATGTAATCAAGACTTTGTTGTAAGGACATTTAGATTTTTAGTAGCATCTCAAGGTTTCATGTAAACCTTTGATTTCACATTTTAATATGGAAATGAAGGTAAAGATGAGCTAATTTAATAAGTTACATCTGAGATGACTTGCATTCTTGAAGTTGTAAGAGAGACTACAATTGAATATCAATAAGATGTCATCATTAGTACATCTGTAGATGAAGAAGAAGAGTTACTGGATATGGATATGGATCAAATACAAGATGATATTTATTCAAAAGGTAGCCATGGAGGTAACCCATGTAGGTTTATTTTTTAAATGGACAATACTCTTGAATAAGATGATCATTGGCAGTAGTCATACCATGATTTCTTAAATAAAATCAAGGAGCTTCAGATGGTGGATAATGAGATAGAACAATAATGGATGCTTCATATGAGGATTTCACCAATGATCTAGAGTCCCTAAAAGGTGTTATTATTTTGGAGTCCAAAAACCAAGATATGCTAGAGCCTAATCAAAAAAAAGAATTGCCTCCATTGAAAATGTAGATGGAGTGAGTGAATTAGATCAATAATTGTCATATGAATTCATCAAGAGCTCAGTAGTATGGGACTAACATGTTTCTCATGATGGGATTATAGATAGACATCATTAAGTTGATCAGTATGAACAAACCTTTTGGGATGAATTGGAATATTTTTATGTAAATATTGATAGTCCAATTTAACCTTAGAAAGAATCTAATGAAGACATTAGTCTAAGGATGCAAGCTAAACTACCATTATTTATTAAAGATGATGTAAGTCAATGCCTATCTATGGATGAAGTAAAACTAACACTCCTACTACAAAGTATAAGGATTTGGGAGTAATATGGTTGGATTTTAGACTCATATCCTTGATTCATGTAAGTATGAATGAATATGGGAGCCCAAGTCACACCATCCAAAAGACCTAGATGTCCAAATGCCCCTATCTATAGGAAGATGCCATAAAAAACACTCAAGTTTCAAGGTTCTGTAGTAGATTAAATAATTTTCCATTTGATCCTAAAGGTAAGCATTTTATGAGGTTAATATAGGGATTATATTAGTTTCTTACTTGTTCTTTCTTTCTTGTTTTTTTTTTACTTCCTATCCCTTGTTTATACATAAGCATGTATACATTTATTTTTGTTCCTTTACTTTCTACCTTTATACTTTTTATTGTGTGTTTGTTTCTTATTACTCTATTCCTTAATTCCAAATGGTCCTTTTGATATCCCTCCACTCAAAGATCATTAAGTTTACTTAAAAATCCTAAAGTTTAAAAATGTAGGTATGTATCTCATGCACATGTTAACCATGGATTTGAAATATGATCTAGATGTTATAATTTAGAGGAATTAGTAAAGACTGATGAATAGGTTAACTATTTTATGAGAACTAGAACATTTTTATAGTCTAAACTTGGTATTAAGAGGAGTTGTACATGTGGAATGAAAGTTTGAGTTATTAGGTCATATTCATGCTTACACTTAACAAACATCCTTGAATAAGACAAAGGTCATATCCATTGGTGATTACCTAAAGATCAAACACTTTAACAAATCCTTTAACCTAGCTACTCTAGCTCCCAACATTACTAAATGCATAAAAGATATAAAAAATCAAGAACTTATTATAAAATCAAAGGATTTTTCAATCAAAGGTGATTCTAGTAACCTCCACAGAGGTTATGGATGCGTATCTAGAATTAGAGCAAGGCCATGAGTGGAGCCAAAGGTATCTTTTTTGGGGATTTAAACTTTTAGCTGGTAGTAGAGTAATACCGAAGCCTTCTTTGAGCTAACAACATGGTCCTTAATGGATATCCAAACATGATTTAGGTCAATGTTAGTGAATAATGCATGAAACTTTGAATTTGTTCCCTGAGTCCTATTAAAAATAGTAAATGGAATCAAATCACACACACAACATGTTTATGTCTTAAGGTTTGACCCTAATTCTACATGTACAAAGCTTATTTCAACCATGAACTAATCTTAGTGATGTCATATATCAAGTAAAATAGGTGACCTAATCACTTGTCTAAACCAAAGCCTCTAAGTTCTAACATACTTCTATGTTTCCCCTAGAATTTACCATTTGTTGAAGTCAACATAACCCCATTTCTAAAAATTAGGACCCTTGAGATATTTTGAAACTTAACACTACAAGCATGGCTTATTTTAAACATTATTATAATTTGAAGATCATCTAATTTGATAAAGTTATCCTACTAGTTTATAATTTTTCTTTAAGGTTACCTAATGTTGATAACATTTGCCCTTCATGTGATAAGTTGTAGGTTTCATTGAGCCCTTATGAATGGATCATACTTGGATCTTCACTGTTTATCTTCATTTAGGCTTTTACTAGACTTTGATATGAAGAATCTTGCTATTTAATTCTTGAAATAAAACCCTCATTTCAATAAACCCTAACTTAAACCCCTCATTCAAATTCAAATATTGGTAGGAGCACTTTTGGTAGGAATATTTTAAATTTATTTTGGACTTAAGCCCTAATTTTCATGATAAGGCATGATCATGTTTTTTGACATGACCAAAACTTAGCTTAAAAATTATTCCTAGTCCCCTTTATTTTCCCCATTTTTGTTCCTTATATATCCAACATAGTCTAACTTTTATATTGGCAAGGTCCTTTTAATTTTTCTAGCATGACCCACTTTTTTACCCTTTTATCCTAAAGTCTTAATTCTAAGGATCTTTTCATGTTTTTAAACATGAATGAGACCTTAGCTTTAATTCTTTAGCCTATGTTTTATTTCTACCCATTTCCTAACTTAAATACCTCACTTCTTCATAGATCTAATGGCTTGTGCTTCATCATGAGGGGATAATATGATGAATTGAGGAAAACTCAATGAACCTGAGCATTTGGTCTTTTAGACCAATCATGCATGATCATATAACTCATGATTAATGACTTTCATCTCATTGGGACTAAGGATCTAATAGATTGAATGAAATGATGAAAAGTCAAAAGGCCTAGGAAGCCCCACAAAGCCAACACATGGCACTCTAACATTCAAGAATTGATAATAAAGGCTCTTACATATTAAATGGAACTGATGGTGTGTAACTACTTGGATCATGATTGATGGTCTATGCTTCATCATGGATATATATTGGATAGATTAAATTGAATATGGGATCTACAAAATATAAGAACTCATGAGCTTAATTTTGACATTCTCACTAACATCATTTGACATTTATGAGGCTTTCATTGACATTAATGAGACCATCAAATTAAATCTCATCTAAAATTTTATCTAGGAAAATAGATGTGTTTCTATCATTTGAAGGGCCCACTTTGATATCATGTTTCAAAACTTAGCATAAAATACTTTAACCTAAGTCTATGGCATGTTTTTCTTAACAATAGATAGACTTAACCTAAAATATTTTAGACTAAGTTATTTTATATAATCATGTACTAACTAAATCTCATGTATCTTTTAGGATTAACATCTTTCACTTCATCAAGACTAGATGATCTAATGATGCAAAATCATCGATGACTATTCAATGGAGCTTCAAGAGCTCATGGGCTCGACATGTGGAAAACACACATTCAATATATGACTGACGTAAAATAAAAAGCTCAAAAAGCCTATGAGGGTGATAAATGGCACAAACACAAGGATTGATACAAAGATGGTCAATAATAGGTGAGGTCTTAGATTGTGATCAAATTCCCACATCGATCCATAGGTAATGATCTAGCAGCATAAAATAAAAGGACAAATTATAAATAACAATGGCTAGTGCTTTGAAGGCGTTTATGAAAAATGTCATGAAAGTGCTAGATATATGACAAATAAGCACCACATAAGCACAAAGAAATAAAAATTAAGATATTGTGTGCTAGAAAATGCAAATGTGTAGAGACAAGAGTCAAGGCCATTATAGGGTAGGTAATAGTAAAATCCTAGACATGATCTTCAATATAGGAGAAAGGATAACTGAGGACAAGAGAATTAATGAAGCTATAGATAGGAATGATAGGGAGTTTAATGATCTATCTCATAAGGAATAAGAGTGTTTATTAAGGCTAGTTGTGGATTTGGGACTCATTAATGAGGAGCATCAAAAGGCTATGAACATTCTTTAGCAACAACAAAAAAGTTTTCAAGTATTGGGCTCACTAGCCAATTAGTTAATATTCCACTTTTGTGAAGCATTCTAAAATTTTAGAAAGGTAATATTATTTTTTAAAGACATATTTTAGTTTTTTAGCATATTTACCTCTATGTCAATCTATTTTAGAAAAGTAAATGTATTTTAGAACTTTGTATAAAAAGGATAGGTGTCCTTGTATATTTTTATCTTGCAACTGAACAATATACTACATTATCCTTCTATAAAAGGAAATTATACCATTTTATGGGGAGTTATTAGAGACAAAATTACTTTTTAAACTTGGAGTAAGCAATACAAGCAAAGAATTATTCAATGATTATACAGTATTTGTTTGTGTGTTTCTTATCATGGCTTCTCTCTCATTTTCTTATTCTAATTTCCACATTTGAATGGTTCTTATGGATTATTGGTGTGCACCTTTAATTTTATATTTTTTAACTTGTGCTAATGTTAGGTTAATTGAATGTCTTTAGTTTCACTTTGTTTCCTTTACTCTAATTGCATTTGGGCCAATGTTTTTTTTCTTATAGAGATAGAATCTTTAAAGTGAACCTAATTCTTATTTGCATTATTTCCATATTACTTAGAATTTTTCTTGATGTATGGTAATATTTGGGCTCAATTTGTTTTGTATCATACGTTGGTTTTAAGTGCCTACCTAGATGATACTTAATCTTTGTCATAATGTCTAGAATGAAGATCAACAACATTTCTTTTTGCCCTACCTTTCCTTTTGCTTATTTTTTAACTTGATCACCTTAGTTTAGCTTGTCATTTTAAATTTCCATCCTAAATTAATTATTAATTTAGTTCTTGATCATAATTCACTATTCTTTTCATATTATGCATATATATGTTTTTTGGCCATGGTGGCTCCCAACTACCAACTAATATAAATATTTTCAAATAGTCACTTATTCTGCTTCTATTCCACCAATAGGTAACAAGATTATTACAACTTGCAACTAATGCATTGGATCATATGGAATTTATAAATGATAAGTGTTCACTAAGCACTCTAGGCACATATGGTACACATTTAGGCATCAACATATTTCTTGACTGTTTAACATTATTATATTCCTCACATTTAATAAAAAAATTTGGGATTAGGATTTTTATTTAATTTAGCCATGTATGAAGTTTAAAAAATAATGGTTACTATGACATATTATAAAATGAATTAAATTATATATTCATCCATGATTAATTAATTTAAACTAAATAGAAATTTGATCTAAAATATTTGTAGTTTAGAAATCAGATAAAAATAAGAAAGACTAGGTTAATCTAGGGTTTTGAGACTAAAGGTTAGGTTCATCAAATATTTAACCCTAATTTTAGATATGTGATTTTATATCTAGGGTTAAGGGAATTATATTATAATTTACAAAAATATGGTGAATTAACCTAATGATCAAGTCAATTAATAGAAAATCCAAAAAATTAGTATTCTTAATTTATACAGCTAAGATTATTAAAAAAACTAATATACAACTATTGATAGATATTTAAATAAACTAGAAATAAATTATAATTAGATGGTTTACTATGTGCATATAAGTCTGATCTAGAATAGGTTATAAGTGGACTAGAATATGGTCTTAGAATAAACATCATATTTTGGGAATATTATTTATGTGGCCTTGAATGCTTGCATTGGATCTGGATAGTTACATCGATGCAAGTGTTTGACACTTCCATAGGTGTCTTATATAGAAGACTAACTAGATATATATTTAACTAATTATATCCTTCTGTGTTTTCTATTACTTTTAATCTGATGTCTTTGGGTCATATGCATAGGTTATCACTCTTTGTCAAATGGTCAAACCCTAAATCTTCACCCTTGGAGTGAATTGTGGGGAAAATGGGTTAGTCGGATCAAAATTTCAAGATAAAACAATGAAATCTCTATCAATAATAATTTAATACATATAAATTAATTCAAATAGGGCCTCTAACTTATGTAGTTAGCCCCTAAATGTTAGAATTTTTGTATAAAAGGGTACAGTGTGTGATAAGTAAAGACATGCAATGGTCATGACCTAGCTTGTAAGTTGATAAATATGGATCATGGATTGATATTTGAATGATTAAAACATATAAAGATATTTATCTTATAACTAGTATAGAAGTAAAGATGAATACAACATGTTTTCTCACTTGAATGTTTGATTGAGTGCTTGTTGGTATATTGCCTTGTGTGTTGGATGTGATTTCAAGGTATTTGATAGGTGAGGAATGAATGAAGGTTGATATTATATATATACCAACCCCATTTATAAATATATCAAATTAAATGACTTACAATACCATTTAGGATACATTTATTCTACAAAATTTGATGAATTTTGGGTACTAGACACTTTGTAGGAAAAGTGGACACTTGCATAAATATAGGTGTCTTTATGGGACACAAGCGTCTAGGGAGATAAAAAATATGTAGATGTCTAGAATTGGAATTGAAGGATAATAATTAGGTTTATATATATTTTTCAAAGTATATAAGGTTTGGTCATCAGAATAACAATGGTCAAACTAAGATATAAGTAATTAGGCATAAAGAGATAGTGAACGTGAGCCTTTAGGTAGTGGGCATATCTATATATAAAAGCTACAACCATGAAAATTATTTTAAAAGTATACAAGACTAATTTACTATATAAAATAGATTTTATATCTACACATAGTGCTTCCCTTACATATTAAAGTATGAAACAAGTTGATCTAAGTGAAAATAAAGGTTTTTTAGTAGCTCTTTTAAACAATAGTACTGGTTGAGTTAGAAATTAGAAAGATGAAAAAGAGTTGTATAGATTAAAAAAGGGGTCTGCAATATTTTTTGGCAGAATAAATTAGATAGTAAAGTTGTGCATGATATTTGTCTCATATTCATGTATTATGTACTCAGTTTTTTGTATGTATATCTATTTTGTCCTATCTCAACAACTTATAAGAGGTTAGACTATGAACATGATCCATTTTTTGGTGCCAAGTATGAGAATAATTTGAACAATAATGGGCTGAAAATGTCTATATATACTTATGTTTTTAAGAAGAATAGAGTTCCACTTTTGAAGAGATCAATGAAGACTATTTTGGTTATGGTTACATGTTGTGTTTTTTACTTTGTTCCTTACATGCATTTTCATGTATAATAGTTTCATTACTCTTCATCTAATTTAATCCAAATAATCTATAAATTTTAATGAATTATCAGTTTTTCTTACTTGATACTTAATTCACAATAATTCATATTCAATATGATTGTATTTTCCAACCTTATGTACAAATACTATGCACTAAAGTTTGACCTAGCTATCTTCATCCTTAGCATGTTTTGATGCTTTAGGAACCTATTTTTATAGTGGTGTAGTGAGAATGAAAAGACTCCTATAGGAAACTATGATAATATGGTTACCAGGATAAATAAACATTGAGACATGGTTAGACCAAAAAATATGAAATTTCACAAAATAAGAATCTAAATGGACTGGTCTTACCATACAATAAATCATTCAAGAGCATATATATGGAGAGATATATGAAATATTTTGGTGTGAGTTACTTTAATTTATAGATAATTGGTTATAATTAATGGAATACTATTTCTTTAACCCAAGAATGAAAGAAACAATCATATGTACTAAAGAAAAGGTAGACTAGTTGCATAAATTGGAAATTGACTGGATGTGGGCAATAGACTATTGGGTTGGTATCACTATAGAAAGATACATAAATATGTTTTTAGTAAAAGGATACATATTTTTTAAATCTATGCAGGACTTTTTAATTATAGGAATTAGAGGGAATTTTTGTAATGACTACCTCTCCTTGTGAAGATGTTGATTGTAGATAAGGTCATGGTGCCTACTCTAGCCAATATGGATTAGTCACTTTGGGTGTATGGGGGTATATGTGACATGATAGTGAATGATGATTAGATGAGTAGATAAGGCTTGAACTTGAATCTATAATGGAGACATGAGGGAAGAAGATTAAGAAGAAAAGTTTGGATTCAAAATGTGATCTATGACAACAAAATATATGGAATAAATAGAAGAATACCTAGGTAGCTATGAGTAGAGGTAAGACTAGTATTAAAATAGGTGATGAAGGAGTAATAATACGTGATGATTAGGATGAAAGAGACAAAGAATTAAGTATGAATAAATAATATGATGAATGTCGATAGACCAAATGAAGTGATGAAGAATGAGATGAAGATGAGATGTTCAAAGAAGAAGTCAAAAATAGTATATAAGTATAGAAGTTAGATGATAAATGTAGTACACAACTATAAGAATAGGTATTATCATAAGAAGGATATGAATAATTAATCAAATAATCATAGCATAGTCTCATATTAACCATAGGTTCAAGTGTAGAAGATGAATAAGTCATAGAAAAGAATCATTCAATAGAAAATCACACATCCCTATAGTCTAATTTTTTATATTCCAATATAATTTTTCAACTTGGCAAATAAGAAGATAGTAGTTGGGAAGGTCCATTTTTAGAGAAAGTGCTTCATTGGGGTAATGAAATTTAAATAAAATAAATTCAAAAGGCTTTGAAGTCCATAAAGATTATTAAAACTAAGAAAATAAAAGAAGTAAATGCAAAAAATAAAGTGTGCACATTGACTCTCCTAATGCATTGATAAATATTCATAGTACATCAGCAAGATCACCTAGAACATAGCCTCCTTATATAACAAGTATTTAGTATATCCCATTGACACCCATTTACATAATGGATCATATAGGAATATTTATAAACCTAGTAATGTATGATGGGCCTACAGACCCTAAATAGTACTTACTAACCTATGAAATGAGATAAGGGAATTACTAATGATGTTGTCCAAAAGTGAAAGTTAGTAGGATCACTAAATAAAAGATAATTTAAGTTCACATACTATAGAGACATTCATATGGTAACTCTATAACAAGTTAAGGAATTGCTTGTCACAAAGTTCAAGATAGATAAATTTACATGTTAGACTATTCAAGACTTGAACGAGATAAGATAAAAGTTGGGAGAATCAATATGTGACTATGATCATAGATTATTTGATGCTATGAATAAGGTGTAATTTTACTTAATAGACAATGATAAATATAAGTGGTTTATTGAAAGACTATGATACAAAATCATATTTTCCACTACGTAAACTCAAAATGCTACTAAAGTGGATGTTAGAGTTATTCTAAAAGTAGAGTAGATTGAAGAATATGGGGAATCTCCTACAATAAATTCTAAGGTTGAAAATATATTTCAAGATTTTATGAAGAGAATGCAGCAATACCATTAGGTAGATAAATATAAGTTGAATTTATGGTGTATGGAGTGTGGAAAATAAGGACATCATAGGAATGATTGTCCTAATATCAAGATAGAGTTATATGAATTATATCAAGTAGTATGAAACACAATAACATAGTGCCATCTCTTGTAATAGTATGTCAAAAACCTATAGAATTTATATTATAATTTCTATAAGTCACACAATCATTATGAAAATAACTACAGGGCTTTCCAAGAGTTGAAGGAAGACATCACCAAAAATGTATTCTCCATCATAGTGTAGAAAGTGTCCTTAGCAAATCAAATGATTCTAGGCCTAGAGGTTGATAAAGGTTGTGTAACCCAAGTAGGTCCATAATGGATTCATAGTTCACTACAATACCAATCACAAGGTCTAGTTGGTTGGACCCATCCTTCACTATGTTGGACACCAACATCACTACAATACCAATATGTAGCACCATAGAGAACAATAATGATGCAACAACAAAAAATGCATTAGACTCCCTGAGTTGCATAAGAACAATTTATAATTGGAGATAATACCTAGTAGCATCAACATTAAAACACAATGCAAGAGTAAAGAGGGTATAAAGGAGGTTATTATTAAAATAGATGAGGATCTATGGGTGGATACAAAGGAGGTTACCAAGGTGCTAAAGGAAATAACTATCAATTTACTTTTCAATTTTATTTGTGCAAAGAGTAAAACATATGTGACAAAATTGATATTTGAATCCTTAAAGATGGTATTATTATGCATACTAAATATTATAAGACCAACACAAGACATAAGACTATCTTATCTTGAAAAAGAAAGGAAAGGACAAGGCCATTAGGAATGTGAATATGGTGAATGTGTATCATAAAGAGGATGCCTTCCTAAACACTGTCACACAACATCAACACATAGAAAGAATGTTTCCTTCTCTTGGAATGCCTCAAGATTAGGGAATCTGAAAACAAAAGTAGGAAAATACCTAAACCTAGCTATTAAAAAAGGGATAATATATGAAGATCCACAGATTTTGAAAATTATACAACATCAAGACACTACTAAAGGATATGT
The DNA here is from genome assembly GCA_037957365.1 of Torreya grandis. Taxonomy (NCBI): domain Eukaryota; kingdom Viridiplantae; phylum Streptophyta; class Pinopsida; order Cupressales; family Taxaceae; genus Torreya; species Torreya grandis. The sequence continues at coordinate 755,439 of JARHVA010005396.1, read as the reverse complement.
TATAAAAATATATTATCAAATGTATGGCCAAATCATGTGCATTATGCATCAAAATGTATTTTTTATTATACCGACAAATCTTCAAAAAAATTTAAGCACAGTACATAATGAAGACATATCTTAGAATATCACAAAATTACTATATAATCTACTGGAGTGTGCAAAACAAGGAAAATAAAAGACAAAATATTTTTTGGTACATAAAAAAAGGAAGACTTGGGACACAGATGCATGAATTGAAATTAAAGTTGTGGGATATGAAATTCCAAATGATGTCTTTGATTTTAGAATCATGGTCAATATGATTCTTAGGTCTACTTGGGAGGATATTAGATTACTGGTTCTAAGCTATAACCCAATAACTCTAAGATTAGCTAACTATGGAACAGTTGAACCTATTGGTAAATTAGATGACATTGATATCAAAGTCATAAAACTAACCCTATGATGTAACTTTCAAGTCATCGATGTGAAGATAGTAAAAACACATTACCTTGTGTTAATTGGTAATAAATGGGCATATGATGGTCATATGACTATCAATACTATGTAAAATCAATGAGAGGTGCATTAGGAAGATAAGGTTATCTTCATTCCTTTGAATAGGGTACACAAATCTTACATCACTCAGGCTGAATTGGATTCTCCATATGTCATGTAAGAAACTAGCTAGTTGAATATAAAGTCTAAGGAAAACCCAAAATCTCTTCACATAATTGATTATAACTTCTTGTATGAGAATATTAGGCCTTAGATACAATCATTACTCACTCAATAATTGAAGGCATGTGAACAATGGAATCCCAAACTAGTAGTTACTCAGTCATTGGAAACACACTATGTCATAGAAGATTTTATGTCTATCTTCAAAATCCCCTACTCATTTAAAATTTAACTTCCTCTATCAAGTATATGATCATATGTATGATTATATAGAGCTAACTAGAGAAGGCACTTTTCCTTGGGAAATATCTTCATCTATTAGTGGAGACTCAAACACACATATACTCAACTAAGCTCAAGGTGATCGCGAACTCTGACCTATAAGAATGGGTTTTGCACATGAGAGACAACTTCCTATGTACTATGTGACTGAGGATATCATTTAGTTCATTATACACTTACAAGTTCATGTACCTACTATTATTTATTAGTTCAATGTTTTAAATTATGATTTGAAGGAAGTTATAGAAACATGGTGGGAAATTCATAGAAATGATCAACTCAAGTAGGATGATGCATGAGAGCTCATGATTAACAGGTTCTAACTATTGTAGGTCATAAAAAATAATTGACATTCTTTCAAAAAGGTGAGTTTCTTGAAATCCATATTCATAAATGAGGAATATGTGGCACCAAAGTACTGGGTTCACATCTTCCATTATACACTTGATCCTTTACCATCAACATGGTAAGTAATCAAGAGCCTAAGAGGGAGACAAAACACTAGGTGTAGGTGTAAATAAAATTCATAAAAAAGTTTTCTTTGAATAAGAAAACCCTTTAGTTCGTAATGTACTACTAAAAATAAAATATTTCCTATGCCATTGGTGCGTAGAAGATTTAAAAACCACAAAAAAATCCATTATACAGAAGAACATAGCTTTTGATCTCAATTTGGCATTACAAAGGTATAAAGCTAACAAGAAAGAAGAATAATATCTTACATATCCATGCCACTGAATACAAGATGAAGAAGATGACATTGAAGATTTTGATTTTGATGGTGATCTCAATTTGACTAATTTATTTGACCCTGAATGGCCAATAGAACCAATAATGGACCCAAGTACATAACTTAATGAAGAAGACATGGTATGCAACATATAAATTCTAGAATAGGAAGGACAATGAATGATACCAAAATCTATTGTTGAGGAAAAATGTAGGATTTACTAGCAGCCCATTAAAAAGAATATAGTAAACATTAGAATTAAGGAGGTTCCCAAATTTGCACATATAGGTGATTATTAGACAAATGCTGAAATTTTTGAAGCTATGCAACTCCTATAGAATTATCAAGATTCCTTTCCAACCAAATTTTAGAGGTTTGAGGAGTTGATCTATTTATAGGTGAAAAGCATATCAAACTCAAGGAATGCACATGACTCAAAAATAAATGGCAATAGAATCTAAATGCAAACATGAAGTTGAAAGTGAAGGTTGAACTTGATAAAATGTAGGATATAGGTATAATTTATATTATAGAATAGGTATATTGGGTTATTCCTATGGTAGTGTAGCCTAATAAAATATGGGAGATCAGATTATGTGGAGATTATCTCATTATAAATGATGAATGTGTAAATTATCCATTCCCAATTTAATTCATAGATGAAGTTTTGGAATTTTTCATAAGACTTGAGGTCTACTCTTTCACGAATGGGTTCAGTAGGTATCATAAAATACCCATTATAGAAGAAGATATAGATAAAATGACTTTTGCCATGAAATTGGGATCCTTTGCATACAAGGTAATGTCATTTTGAATTAAAAATGCACCTCCATTTTTCTCTCACATAGTGGTGACTGCATTCAAGGACTTCATTCATGACCTCCTAGAAGTCTAATTGATGACTAGGTAGTATTTTGTTTGTTTAAAGAACATTTGTCAAAATTATGCATCATGTTAGAATGTTGCTAATATCTATGCATGGATTTTAATTTAAATAAATGTATATTATTGATACCCTTTGGTGTCTTACTAGGTCATTTAGTGTGTAGTGAATGCATTCTAATAGACCAATAAAAAATTGCAATCATTTTGAGTATGCCTCCACCAATCAGGTCCATAGAAGTGTGATCTTTTCTTAGCCATAGAGGGTACTATCACAAGTTTATCAAAGGATGTGCAACCATTTCATCTATGTTTGAATCCTTACTACATAAGAGTGAAAAGTCTATCTAGACTTTAGAGTTTCAAGCAACCTTCATCAAGCTAAAGTAAAGATTGGTTACTACACCCATTCTCATCTTTTTAGATTAGAACAAGCTCTTTCACATATACTTTGATGCTTTAGGTATCATAGTTAGTATTGTACTTACACAAATAGAAGATGGTGGACTTTACCATCCCATTCATTTTTCAAGCCAGAAACTATCTAATGCAAAAAATAACTACACAAAAACTGAAAGAGAAGTATAGGCTATAGTGTTCACACTACATAAATTTTGACACTATCTTTTATGAAACCATTCAAATTTTTCATGGATCATCAATCTCTGTGATACCTTGTCAATAAGTTAATGTTTGGAGGATGCATCTCTAGGTGGTTGATGTTATTTTTCAAATTCCAATTTTTCATTAACATTAATCTTGGAAAATAAAATGTTGGTCCAGATCATCTGAGTCACATTTCCAATGGTGAATAACTAGAAGAATTACAGGAAGATTCTCTTGATTCTCATCTATTTTGTGTTTCTATGATCCTTAGAAATTTCCAACCAATTTCAAACTTCCTTAAATAAGGAGTATTTCCTATGCACTACCAATAAATAGACAAGAAGCATTTTATCACTAGGTCTTTCACATACACCATCATCAATGGGTATATGTATCATTTAGGGAAGGATGATGTACTATGTAGGGTTGTTATAGAATATGAATGATTTCAAATCTTGTAGGAAACACACCAAGGAATAACAAGATGACATTTTATTGGAGAATCTACTACTAAGAACTTGTTATAGAGTGGGTTATTGTGGCCAAATATTTTTTAGGATGCCCATAGAGTAACACTACACTATGATATATGTCAATGCATAGGTAAACTGCTAAAATAATTGAAATGCATTTTCATCATTCTTTAGCTAAGAGAACTTTTGAACAATGGGGAATTGACTTTTTCATACCCATAAATCCTCTAAGAAAATGTAGTAAAGTAAGATATACTATCACTATGATTGACTAATTTACTAAATGGGTTGAAGCTACTATGACACCCATATATGATGTGAGGTTGCATCAAAGTTTATCTATGAAAACATTAATATAAGGTTTGAATTCCCCATAAATATCATTAGTAATTAAGGGATGTACTTAATCAATAACACCATCAAGTATCTTATTGAGGAATTCATCATTTTTCATTATAAAAGCAATGTATACCATCTACAGGTTCATGGCCAAGTTAAAGTTTGTAATAATGTGTTGGAAAAATTGTTAACAAAGATATACAATGTCAAAATGGATTATTGGGAAGATCACATTACTAAAAATCTATGGGCATATCACATACACTATAAGAGAGCCATACAATTTACTCCATTCTAGTTGGTCTATGTGATTGAATCCATTATGCCAATGGAATACTTAGTACCTAGTTTGTACATTATAATGGTAATGAGACTAAGGGATCATGAGTGTCTCACTAATAAACTTCTTAAACTGAATAACATGGATGAGTATATATGAAGAACATCATTGACATAGGAAGTTCACAGGTGGAGCTAGAAAGCATGGCATGCTAATAATCTACACCATAAGAATTTCATAAATATTAACTAGTTTTATTATATGATAGTCATTTCAGAGCATTTTTGGGTAAATTATAGATTCAATGGAAAGGGCCTTATGTTATAATAAACCATAACAATAAGGAACCATGTTTTTGAGATATCTTCAAGGAACAATTTTAATAGGTCAATTAAATGGTTGTAGGCTTAATCCCTACCACCAATATTCTTAATTACTCTCATTCTGCTAAGTGAGTGGGTGTTGAGTAGCACCAAGTATATTAGGATTTCTCATTATTGCATGTTAATTGTGTGTTTATTTTTCTATCTATGTGTTTGTAGATGATATCTTCACTACCATTCAAAAACCAAGATACTAATTATATCATGTGCTAACTATGTGCAAGATATTTCACATGCACCATCATGGATGTCAATAGGAGTGTATAAAATTAATTAATTCCAAGAAAGGTACAGACATGTCACATCAATAATATCTCCACCATATAATGGTCATACACCAAGAGTAAATGCTAGATCTAAGGTTTGATTGACTTACTATTCAAAAAATTGGTAGCCCATCACCATCATCCACTCATACCCCCATACAAATAGAAAAGAACATAACAATACATATCTACACGTGTCAATGACTAACTATCTTAATTGTCAGATCAGATAAGATTTACCACATCAAAAATTGCATTCGTGTCAAATGGAAAGCTAAGCATGAAATTTACACTAAAACTAATAGGCATGAAATCTATAAAGGCCAAGATCATAAACCAAGTTGGTATTTAATTCTTTCACATATTTCTATGATATATAAATTTAAAGAGCTGAGCTAGTTTTGTTGTGTAATGAACCACCAAATTTTTAAGTTCATCATTCAATAAACATGGATACTTCATGACTCATTAAGGAATTGATCAATGCACAAAAAAGAATCAATGGCAATCAATATGGATCTTAATCAGATAAAGTTCAATTATCCATAGCCATTCAAATTACTTTGAGTAGTATAATAGAATATATTTAATCTAGACCCCATCGATGTTGCATAACCACTTGCTCACATAGCCCCCATCACTTTCTTAACATAGATGTTGATTACTTATTTCTAATTCCAACCTTTGGTGACTTGGGGAAGATTTTACAAGTCTTGCTCAACTGATATAATGATAGTAATATATACCTTATCCTAAATGTCGCCATTGTCATCAACATAAAATCCATGGACTAAGTTTTGTGATGAGATTCCCTATCTCCAGAAAAGACTAAAAATATGCCTATACTCTAGAAGGTATATTATTTGTATGTTTGGAGATCAAGGTCGATCCCAATTGAAGAAATACATGATGAACTAGTGTGCATCCTTTTGGAATGTATTATAAGAAGGTTCTTATAGATGACCAAATCTATAAAACAAATTCTAAAAGGAGTTTTAGACATTACCCATTGCATGATTCATCAAAATGAGCAATTCAAATGGATAGAGTACTTAATTTAGGAGATTATTACAATTGTTGATAAGTGTTGCAAATCTTTGAAATTGACATTTTAGTACCATTTCCTCATCTTCATGCTCTATTTCATAGGCTATAAGTCCTTGGAGAGAGAAGTGCACCCTAACATAGATTAATGGCCATCATAATAATTCCCTAACCTCATATTGACACTTGATTGTAGAGCCCTAGTACATGAGGGCAAATTAAAATCATGGTGGGAGGAGTGCCTAGAATTGATCTCTACACATCCCCAAGTGCCACTAGATGTCATGCAGTATTTGGGATAACACATAGCTATCACATTAATCCCCAAAGGTGTCTTTATACATATTCATGAGTTTATGTGGTCACCCTTTATACCTCTTCCATTCTTCATCACCATGAACATGGTATAGGTACAATTTTACAAACAAATAACTTTTGTAGGTAGGCATGCAACTCCATTATAAGCTATACCACCTGGTGTATCCATCCCTACTACATAGTAACCAAAATAAACTACCATTTAATAGCCATAGAAAGGAAAACATAATATTTCTATATATCATCAATCTACATCCCCTCCTTTGAAGTTTAAGACATGAATCATGGAAACCTAGTTAGATGACTTGAAGGTGCCATAGATTACATGCTTGTGTGACCTTACATAAATGGGCATGGATGAACAAGATTTATATCAAGTAATGATTTTCCAAACAAAAAAAATTTATAGGTAGGCTTGCAACTCCACTATAAGCTATACCACCTGGTGTATCCATCCCTACTACATAGTAACGAAAAGAAACCACCAGTCAATAGCCACAAAAAGGAAAACATAATATTTCTATAGATGATCAATCTACATCCCCTCCTTTGAAGTTTAAGACATGAATCATGGAAACCTAGTTAGATGACTCGAAGGTGCCATAGATTGCATGCTTGTTTGACCTTACATAAATGGGCATGGATAAACAAGAATTATATCAAGTAATGATTATAGACATGGCTAGAGACTTATATGATAGAGAGGATGAAAAGGAATTCTTCTTCTATAAGGTTGTGCACATGATTTGAGTGAATAAGTAAGCTCCTCCAAAACTATGAGTGGACTTTCCATCTTCCTAACATCCATTATCATTGATATTGTATAAAAATAAATGGAGCAACTAAAACATAGGATTGGCATTTTATAAAAATAACATTCTCCTACCTTCACAATTAAGGATGTATTTGTGGCCCTTCTATAAATCCCATAAGAATCACATGTGTAGACACTAAAATATAAGGGAGGCTAGGGTCTCCCCTAAAATTTAAGAGTGCATATTGAGATAACCAGATGTTGCATAGGAAGCAAAACCTACCCCATCCTCTACTTCACCACCACCCAAATGAAGGTTGGTCACTCTTGAATTTAAGAAGGCATATCTTCTTAGCTCTGTAGTCCAGCCAAGTGATTCTTTGCCACCACCAAAAGATTAGGAGTTTGAATACATCACACCCAAGTAACCCACAATAAAAGAATAATATGTCTCAAAGGAGGAAGTAACTTGCATAGTAGAATGATGAGTAAGGAAGGAGGAGAAGTGACAAAAAGAGTAGGCATAAAAAAAATATGCAAGTCAATAAGTCAAAGAATTTGAGGCCACACAAAAGGCCAAGGGTGTATAGGTTTCTTGATAGAAAGCCATAGATGTGGATAATAAGGCCCAGGAAGCTTTTGATGAAGCTAAGAAAACATAAGAGTGAAGGCATAAAAATAAAAGAATATGAAATCACTGTTAAGGCTAAGGTAGAGGAAGAAGAAAAATACAAATAGGATGCAATGACCCTAGAAAAATATGTCATTAAAGCTACTATGTGTGCATAATAGTAAGTAGAGGAAGCTATAAAGAAGGAAAAAGAAGAAAAAAATTAAGCATTATGCCAACATCAGGCATAAGCATAAGCATAGGCATAGGTATAAGCACAAGCACATGCATAGGCTTAAGTATAGGCATAGGTACACTCATAGGAAAAGGATGCATAAGAACAAGACAAGGATATGGCCCTAATAGAACAAAATAAAGAATAAGAGGAACATGTGCAAAAGTTTTAGGTAAAAGAAGCACAAGTAAAATAACAAGCTATATAGGAAGAGATTAGTAAGAATAAGGATGGGGAAGAAGATAAAATAAAATAGGTTGAATATGTTATGAATCAACTAAGCTAGAAGTAAAGGCCATGACATAACAACAACATGCACCTCATCAATAACAAGAAAAATCATATAGCCAACACAAGAAGAACAACTAACTACAACTAAGATAGGTCCTCAACTCTTAGAATTTACATTAGGAGGAGTTTAGATTTTGGATGTAACAACTATTGATGCTTAGTGCACTAATTTTTCTCTCCTAATTATCATAATGCCATGACCAGACCCTTAAATAATTGTGGTTACATTGGTTCCACTCCCATTCAAGTATAAATCTCCCTTTGACATCTCCAATCTCTTACTAAATAAATAATTAGAGGGTGAAATATGATTTTAGGAGTCAATTGTATAGAAGGCCACCTCTTTGGAGTTAGAGATGGATCAAGGCATAAAATATAGAGTTTAAGGCTTGCCTTCATGAAGCTATAAATATGATCTAGGACACATGTCTAGAGTTTGTCATTCAAGCAATCAAGGACCAAATTATGTTCGACCAATGCAAACTCAAGACTTTAGTCTCTGAGTTAACTAAAGACTAGTGTGTATCCAAAAAAATCAATTAAATCAGCACATTGGTATATGATGTGAAGATTGAGGCTACCACACTAATCACTTTTGTGGAGGAGTACTATGGTATGCTAGATAATATTTCACTATAAGCACAATAGGTTATGCATACCTTACTAGACTAGAAGCAATAACTATAGAATTCTTTATCTAGTTCTAGCATAGACTTTACCATGAACATAAATTCTAAGGAAACTATGGGAATCCACACTAATTATATAGATGATAATGATTGATCACTCCAAGACTTGTTCAATGCTAAATACAACATGCAAGATAACATCCTCAATTTGTAGAGTGAGATTGTGTATATTTCCTTCACAAGTCTCCAATCCCAACATCACATAGATATAATATAATATTTGAGTGGTGAGATTTAGATGAGGGTGAATAACACTAAGGAATCCATGACCATCACTAAAAACTCAGATCTCAAGTAGATCATTCAATATCATCCACCATTACTCACCCTACTACGCATGGTCTAGGAAGTCATGCTCAACTAGCATTATTATAAGACCAATATGTTTTCATTTTTTAATGAGGTTGCCAATATTCTTAGCACATATATCTATAAGCCATCATAGAAGCTCTAATAGGTCATCTTTTAGTGTAATGCATGTTTTCCAAGAATAAGTACTCCTTTGACTAGTCATCATCTGCATCAATACCACCTATATCTAGTTAAGTACTATGTAGAGTACCAATTTTGTATAATAATTTTCTATTAGGGATGAACTAGGAAGAAAAGTAGGGTGAGATTAGTTAGAAATCCATAAAGGGTGGACACAAGGTTATAAAAAGCTATTGAAAACCTAAAAGGGTGATAGGTTGGTATGTTACTTAGTTTAAAACATGAAAGGATGGATAATTAGTGTGTAAGAGGTCAAAACCCAAAATGGCACCTTGAGCGATTACTATGACTCTTACTAATCTATTCACTTTTTTAGCTTCTTCCCTTTGTGCAAATTTAGAATATCCTATGACATTGTCTTGGGATGAGATAAAATTTTAAGTCTAGGAAAGTGTTGGGAGAAGAAATTAGATAGTAAATTTGTGCAACATATTTGTTTGATATTCATGCATTATGTACTCAATTTGTTGTATGTATATCTATTTTGTCCTATCTCCAGGACTTGTAATAGGTTAGAATAAGAATAGGATCCACTTTTAGCACCAAGTATGAGAAGAATATGAACATTCATGGACTACAAATGTCTATATATAATTATGTTTGTAAGAATAATATATTTCCACTTTTGAAAAGATCAATAGATATTATTTTGGTTATGGTTAGTAGTTGTGTTTCTTACTTTATTCCTTATGTGCATTCTCATGTATAATGTTTTTCTTACTTTATGTCTAATTTAATATGAATACTTTAAAAATGTTAATGAATTACTTGTTCCCACTTCCTAATTAATGCACAATCGTTCATCTTTGTTATGCTTCTATTTTCCAACCTTGTGTATGAATACTATGCACTATCCTACGCACTAAAGTTTAACCTAGCTATCCTTATCCTTAGCATATTATGATGCTTTAGGAACCTTTGCCTATAAGCTATTTTGATGAAATTATCACAATACAAAATATTTTAATTTGTACCTCTACCAATGAATACCAAACCATAAGGTCACTATCAGCTGATAAAAAAATATAAGCCCATAAAGGTTGAGAAAATGAATAAAGAAGCAAATGCTTTAGCAACACCTACCTATCAAGGTCTAATGTACACAACTTAAAATAACTTGTGGACTCTAAAATTTTATGGTTCTAAATATAAGAGTGTGTGTGGTGATGGCGTGTAACTCATTAATCCATGAGTAAAATCATTCTTGGCTACCTTTTGACTATAATATACTTGCACAAATAATGTGGTTTAATATGAAGCATTTTTTCATGGTCTTCAGTTTGATCTTAGAAAGAAGGTAAAGAATAATAGGGTTCTTTGTGACTCATAACTTAAGGTCAATAAAGCTATAATTTAATATGATTTTAATTACAAGAATTTATCTAGATATCATAATCAAGTGTGAAATTTAATATAAAATTTAGATACATTTAATATACTTACAATATCTCATAGAATAAATTATATGGCAGATGTATTGTTAGCATATGATATCACCTTGGAATTGATTGATGACTCAAAGTTGAGGAGATTCTTAATGGATTTAGTCTCTACACCTTTTATTCCTTATAATGTTGGGAAATTCTAAATGTTCAATGATGACCATTATATCATCAAACTCATCACCAACATAGATGTCTTTGAGTCTTAGATTATTGATGAACATGACAAAGGGGAGTTCAATCTAAACAAAGGAGTAATAAATTTAAAAAACAATAGTATACCAAATGGTATGGTCTCATTAGAGAGGCTATTTGATATTTATTACTAAGGTGAAAAGGAGAAAATATCCCACGCCAAGGCCATGCTACATGAACACTTCAATATAAGTAATGCCAATGATCCAAAAAATGTACTTTTCATATTATAATATAACTATCTACTGAGAAGGGGATGCCACTGATCCAAAAAATGTACTTTTTATTAAACATAACTATCTACTGAGAAGGGGGTGAATAAGTAAATTTTAATAAATTATTCCTTTAATACCTTTAATTAAGATTAAAATATATATGTAGAGATCACACATATAATAATGGACACAACACCATATGTATACATGGAAAACCCAATATGGTAAAAACCACAGTGAGAATAACTACTAGAATCTAGTATTCTAATCTAGCTTCACAATAAAGAACCTCATTGGTTAAAATGTTTAAGGGCATCGACCCTAAGGAGAAATGAATCCAATGATTTAAGATCACCTATTCTCAAGAAGCACTAGCTCCCTAACTAAGCACTAGCTCAACTTATCTGATAGCACCCACCAATTAGATCTATAATGAAAATATGAAGCTATAACTCCAAATTACAAATTTGGTTCATAAATGAATCTAATTAATTTATTTACTATGGGTCTGGTCTATAACTACCCATGATCTACACATCTCTATCTTTGTGTCTCTATATTTCTCTATTTGACGCACTTCATCTCTCTCTCTCTCTCTCTCTCTCTCTCTCTCTCTCTCTCTCTCTCTCTCTCTCTCTCTCTCTCTCTCTCTCTCTCTTCAACATCAACAACAACCTTTAATTTATCCTAGATGACATACATATAAGCATTAGATCTAGGTTTTCACATCTTCTCTATGTTCATACTTATTTACTAATACATCATGTCAATTTTGGACTCAGTTCATATTTATTAAAGAACTTTCCCAAGTCTTGAACTCATGCTCGACCACCATGATTCTTGGTCTCATTACTATTTTTATCATAAATTGGGCTCTAGTTTTGATTCACATGCTATATTGCACAAATTAAATTAACCACCTCAATCAATTTCATTGTTTGTGCCATATTTTATGGCTTAACTACATGTTCCTCCCCTTGACCATTGTGATGAATAAACCTTTGAATACTGACCATTGATCTTAAGTTCCAATCCATGATCTAATGATCCTCATTAAATTTTCTCAACTTTAAAATGTGTTCATTAGATCATGTTTTGATAGGATCATGCAATCCATTGGATCTTTATATTCTTTTGAGATTTAATGTTCTAACTTTAAAATGCATCTGTTAGATCTTTTGATCCAAGATCTCACATGCCATTAGATTTTCAAATTTACATTTAATTTATCTCTATATAATGTTAAACCTTGATCTATTAATATAATCTTAGTTCTTCTTGAGTCTTTAAAATGAATACACTCCATTGATTTCCTCTAACTAGCTCAATATTTAGCTCACCTATGTGTCATTAAACATTGATCACTTAATCTCATTGAGTCCACTCACTCTGTTAGATCTTCATTGAATAATCACATGATCATTATTCAATATTTTGACAAGCTCAAACTTTATCTCTAACAAGTCCCATGAATGTGACACTCGGCACCCTTCAGTGCCTTTTTCACCTTTGTTGTCAGTTCCTACTATTGAGACACTTAGTATTCCTAGGTTAATCCTTGACTATTTGACTTTAAAACTTCTCCATATTTTTAATGTGCAAGCTTCATGATTGTGACACTTATCACTATCATGTTTACTTAGAGGTGTCTTTGACAAATTGACTTTGCCACACTTCATTGGATCTTTAACGTATAATTAAGTGCTAACCATTGATCGAGCTAAGACAAATATTATGTCAAGGACTTAGGAAATATAAAGTCTTATAACATTTCTTAATCCATTAATTCCTAGGTTGAAGGGGTTAGTTGCACAATGATGAAGAAGACTTAAGTTATAACTCAAGTAATCGGTTCTTATCTATATCTAATCAATATAAAAATAAAACATGCCTATGAATGCCATGGATTAAACCCTTAGGGTTTAACTAAGAAACCTTATAATGTCCAAGAGAAAAGATAAATCAATTTTGAACTCATTTATTCTCAAATGAACCTATAGATCATATATTTAGGATACACTCCAAAAACCCATAGCAATCTTCAATCAATTTCTATTCAATCCTTTAGAAATGGTATCTGTAAAAGCATGACAACTTTACACTATGCAACTGTAAAACATACTCTTCTCTCATCAATCCTACCTGATCCTCTAACATTAATGATATACATAATGCCCCTTTTGACATTAATGACAATCATATTTCCAACAATCTCCCTCTATGGCATTGATGGCAAACTAAATGATCTAATCTTATAACACTCTACTCCTTCTTTGACATTTCTTGCATTGGCTTCAAATGAACTTGAGATGAAACTATTCATACCAACATTGTTCCCCTTTAGGCAATGGAATAGTTTCTTAAACTCAACTTGGACACGTGCTCTGATCTTTAAAACTTTTAAAGAGAGAATTTTCAATTTTTATCCCCCTTTGACATGAATGGCAAAGGGACTCTAACTTTTTCATAATTTGTCTAAATTTTTCTCCCCCTTTATCAGATAAAGATGTTTGTCCAAGAATCTACAACCATCAACTCATTAGCAATTTGAAAAAATATGCATACCTAGTTTCTTTTTTTATCTTCTTCCATGGATTAACAAGACTTCTGTGATACTCCCCCTAGACTCATTCCATATCACTAGGATCTAGTGATGTGATGTAGGAGCCACCACTCACAACTTGTATCTCACTTACTCAAATTATTCATTGGGAAGAGGCTTGGTAAATATGTTTACAACTTGATCTTGATTTGGCACATACTCCATTGTGACTTATTTATCTTCAGCCTTTTCTATTAAGAAGTGATACTTGATGGATATGTGTTTGGTTCTATAATGCATCACTACATTATTTGATATATTAATAACACTTGAATTATCACAAAGAATAGATATAGGTGATGTGTACTATAACTTGATGTCTATGAGTGCTTGCTTCATCCATAATACTTGAGTACAACATGCCACTACTACAACATACTCTGCTTCTATTGTAAAAAGAGTAACTAACTCTTGATTTTTTCTTAGCCATGAAATAAGTTTGTTTCCAAGGAAAAATGAACCATAACTAGTGCTTCTTCTATCATCAATACTTCTTTCCAAATCATCATATGTATATGTTGTCAAAATGAAATCTTCACTTTTAGGATACCAAAGACCATAGTCAATTTTGCTCTTGATATACCCAAATATTCTTTTCAGTACATTGACATGTGATTTTTTATGAGTATCTTCAAATCTTGAAACCATGCATAATGCTTACATGAAATTAGGTCTTGGTGTAGTTAGCTATAACAAGCTACCTATCATTGATCTATACAAAGTCTTATTTGCATCAAGGGACTCATCATTTTTATTCAAATTATAACCATTTATCATTGGAGTACCTACTAGTTTGCTATCGTCCATTCCAAAATTCTTGAGAATTTATTCAAAATACTTAGTTTGAGATGTAAATATCCCTTCATTAGTTTGTGCTATATGTATTTCAAGAAAAAAAAATTTATCCAAGCATAGACATCTCAAACTCATTCTGTATTTGAGTAGTAAATTATTTGCACATTTTATTGTTGTTTCCACCAAAAATGACATCATCTACATAAATAAAAATAATCACCATATACTCACCTTTTAATTTAAAATACAAATCACTATCTACACAACCTTTATTGAATCCTTGTTTTTATAGGTACTTGTCTAATCTTGAATACCATGCTCTAGGTTTCTATTTTAGACCATACAAAGCTTTCCTCAGTATACACACATAATCTTCTTGTTATGATAGTTGAAAACCTTTAGGTTTCTCTATGTAGACTTCCTTTTCTAGGTTCCCATTAAAGAAAGCAGACTTAACATCCACTTGATAGACTTTGAACTTATTATAAAAAATAATGCTAGAAACAGTCTTATGGATTCCAATCTAGCAACTAGAGCAAACTTTTCCTCAAAATATATGCCTTCAACTTGTGTATATCCTTTGCACACTAATCTTGAATTATTCCTTATAATAGTTCCATCCTCATTGAGCTTGTTTCTAAATACCCACTTTGTACCTATTACATTATTGTTTGAAGGTCTTGAAACTAATTCCCAAGTTTTGCTATTTTCATTTTGGCTTAGTTATTCTTCCATGGATTTTAACTAATTCTCATACTTTTTAGCTTCAACATAGCTCTTAGGATTAATTTCATACATAAGAGCAAACCTTACTTGATCCTTTTTCATTTGAACTCTTCTCCTTGTCTGAACTCCTTCATTTTTATTGCCAATTATCTACTCTATAGGATGATCCTTTTGAATAGATCTTGCATGTGCCTTTTCATTTACTTCCTCATGATCTTCATTAGCTTCTTCCTCTTCATAATCTAATTCTTCATTACAAATTTCTCTATGAAGTTTAACATGTTTCAAGCCTTCTGCAACCTCGACATTGATGCTATTTATAATATTATGTAGATTTCTATTGTAATATATGTAGGCTTTGCTTTTGGTGAAATAACCAATAAATAATACTTCTTCACATCTTGATTCAAAATTACCAACTTATCTTCTTTTCTCCTAATGTAACACTTGTTTCTAAACACTCTAAAATACTTAATAGAGGCAAGTTTTCCATACCATAGTTCATAACAATTTTTAACACTATTTACCCTTAGTTGAACTCTATCCAAGATATATACTATTGTTTGGACTACTTCTCTCTAGTATCCATTAGGTAACTTGGCCTCTTTTAGCATTATTCTAGCCATCTCCTTAAATGTCTTGTTCTTTCTTTTAATAACTCCATTCTCTTGTGGAGTCCTTGCTTTAGATTAATGCCTTTTAATTCCATAATTCTCATAGTACTCTATGAACTCATTTGAGGTTAATTCCTTGCATTTATTAGATCTCAAGCATTTGATTTTTTGTTTAATCTCTTTCTCTACCATGGCCCTAAAGATATTGAATCTTTCAAATTCCTGAGACCTATCCTTCAAAAAGGTCACCCATATCATTCTTGACTACTCGTCTAAAAATAACATGAAGTATCTCTCTTCGTTAGATCCTCTTGTATTATTAAGACCATAAAGATTAGTATGAACTAGTTCTAAAGGCTTTGTAGTTGCATACTCCTTTGTTTGAAGTCTACCCCTTGTCTATTTTCCTTGTTGACATTCCTTACAAGTAGTGTCTATAGGTTTGGTTACCTTAGGCATATGTATAACACACTTATTTGATCTCACATTCACCAAGTTATAAAAATTGGCATGGCCCATTATTCTATGCCATAACCATATCTCATTAATATTTCCTATCAGGTAACTATTTTCATTTACTTCACTAAAGTTATAAATGTTGCTTTCAATTCTTTTTCCTTCAGTAACTAATTTTCTAGGTTTCCTTATCTTACAACCTTCTACATTAAATGTGACCTTATATCCACTATCACACATTTGGTTGACACTTAGTAGATTATGCTTCAATCCTTCAACATAAAGTACATCATGTGTAGGCAGTTTTCCATCCATGTTAAAGATTACTATACCTTAGATATTTACTATAGTTTTATCTCCAAAACTGATATATCCTTCCTTACATTTTTTTAGTTTGATGAACTTGATCTTGTCCCCAATCATGTGTTTTTAGAAACCACTATCTATTACTCAAAAAATTTGCTCCTTGGGATGGAGTGTAGTTTGAGAAATCATAGATTTATCTCTCACCTTTCACACATCTATGTGTTTCTTATTTGGCTTAATTTTTCCTTTTTCAAAGACTTGAGAACCTTTGTTCACACTAAGAAGCATGCCTTTTTTTAGCCTTCTATTTTTTATCTTACAAAATTTGTTCTACATTGTCTAGCTATGTGACCAAAATTATTGCAATTATAACATATTACATTTGTATCTAACAAGGGATCAAATGAATTTATACTTATAAAATTTGTTTTCCTTTTAGGTAAAATAATAAAATCACTAGCCATATGACTAAAATGATTATAGGTATAACAATAACCATATAAATATGAGGAATACCTAGTCATAACATTTATTTGTGTAGGATGAGGAACTCTTCTAAAGTTTGGCTTCTTCAAGTCTTTCACCCTTATGAAACCATCTGCATCAACTACCTTTGTCTTCTTTTTTTTTAGGCTTATTTTCTCCTTTAGCTTTATGCAACTTAGTAGTGCTTGTGTCTATCTTTATATTCTTGAAAGCTTTCTCTTTCTTTACTCTTGATTCTCCTTCTACTTTTAAGTTGTCATATAAGTTTGTAGATGTACTAGTTATGTAATTTTTTTCCTTTTTCATAACTAAGACCAAATCTCTCTTTTGAAGGCTTTTGATAGTTGGTCAATTCATCAAGAATGTTTGATCCTCCTTTTAGCTTCAAATTTTTTTCTATTTGTTCTTTATATTTAATAAGTTTTTTCTCAAAGACACTATTTTTGCTTCTAACTTCATGAACTCATCAGATTTAGATTGTAATTAAAGTTTGACTACATATTCTATTATTTTGGCCTCTTTAACTTGTGTCTTTAGGCTAAAAACCATATGATTAGATTTTTCAATACTTTTGGACATTTTTTCAATCCTTTTTTGTCTAAGATTCTTCTATTTTGAGTTCTCTTTTCTCAGCTAGTCAAATTCATCTAGAGAACATATGAGTTCACACTCCAGATCCACTTCTCTTTCTTCTTCATCTAAGTCTTAAAATTCTTCTTGATCCATGAAATTTGATCCTAATGTCATGAATAGGACTTATTTTTCCTTAGCCATAAAGTCACAATCAAGGTCATCATGACAGTTATCACAATCATCCAATGAATCACTATTTTCTTTTATGTACATGCCTTTCTTGTTTTTGAATAAGCTATTCTTCTTTGAATAGTGGGGTTTCAAATTTTTACTATCCTCTTACTGCTCAAAGTTATCCCTTTTTTTATAAGGTCAGTGGTAAAATTTCCTACTTTACCACAATTAAAGTATTTAAAGGGTAACTTACCTTTGTACTTTCTAGACCCTCTTTTTAATATTCTAAAAAAGTTAGCTTCTTCCTCATCAATCTCCTTAAATCTAGATATAGGTGCTTTAGCCTTTACTAGTTTGGATGATTTGAATGCAACTTTTCTCATGAAGGTAGTTATTTCTCCTATTCTCATCTCATATGCTATAAATTTTCCATGTAACTCATCAACAATTAGTTTATCGAGATATCCTACTTCCTCTATTGTAGATATTTTTGAGTCGTACCTTAATGGTAGATATCTTAGGACCTTTTTCAAAATGACCAGATATTTCATCTCTTCTCCAAGGGATCTGATTACATTGATTATTTCATCTAGTCTGAGGAGGTAGTTTACGATTTTATCTTCTTCATTCATTTTAAGGCTTTCAAACATTCCTTTGAATATTTGTAGCTTGGCTAGATTTACCTTGTCATCACCTTTATAGATGATCTTTAATTTTTTTTAGATATCTTATACATTTGAATAATGCATCACTTTAATAAACTTTGAATTAGATAATTCACAAAGGATAACATTCTTTGCCTTATAATTTCTCTAATATGCCTTCTTTGAATCTTGATCAGTAGGAATTATTTTAGGGAATATATATCCATTTAAAACCTAATATGGAGAAAAACATGGTGAGAATAGATTTTAAAATATACTATTCTAATCCAACCTCAAAATTAAAAAAAAAATCACTAGTTATAATTTTTAAGGGCATAGACCCTAAAGAGACACCAATCCCTTGATTTAATAGCCCCTAATCTAAGGAATCACCAAATCCATAACTAATCACCAATTCATCTTATTTGATGGCACCCACCAATTATATCTATAATAAAAATATGGAGATGTAACTCCAGATTAAAAATTTGGTCCATAAATGAATCCAATTTAGTTCTCTATTATAGGTTTGGTCTATAATTGCTCATGTTGTACACATCTCTCTCTCTTCTATTCTCTTCCTCTCTACCCCTCTATCTTTGTGTCTCTATATTTTTCTATTTGACACACTTCATCAATCTCCTTCTCTCTGTATCTCTCTCTCTCTCTCTCAATTCAACTCTATTTAATAATAAAAATAACATTTAATATATCCTAGATGACATATATAAGCATTAGATTTAGGATTTTGCATCTTTTCTATGTTCATACTTGGTTACTAACAGATCACACCAATTTTGGATTCAGTTCATATTTCTTGAACAACAAGTTTCCTACATCCTGAACTCATGCTCCACCATAATTATTCTTGGTCTCATTACTATTTTTAGCATATATTGGGATCTAGTTTTGACACACATGCCATATTACACAAATTTGATTGATGACCATAATCAATTTCATTGTTTGTGTCATTTTTTATGGCTTAATTGCATATTCCTCCACTTGACCATTGTGATGAACAAACCTTTGAATGCTAACCATTGATCTTAAGTTTTGTTCCATGATATGATGATCGTAATTCAATTTTATCCACTTTAAAACACATCCATTAGATCAAATTATGACAGGCTCATGTGATTCATTAGATCCTTGTATGATTTTGAGATTTAATGTTAGAACTTTAAAATGCATCCATTATATATTTTGATCTAAGCTCCCACATGTCATTAGATATTCAAAGTTGCATGAACTTTACCTCTATCTAACATTAAACCTCAATCTCTTAATCTCATCTCA
Source organism: Torreya grandis (assembly GCA_037957365.1). NCBI lineage: Eukaryota > Viridiplantae > Streptophyta > Pinopsida > Cupressales > Taxaceae > Torreya > Torreya grandis. Next base: position 735,575 of record JARHVA010005396.1, on the reverse strand, counting down.
CTACTTCCTAAGTCTTTCAAATGAATATGATTTGTTGATCTCATCAAATTAGCTTGATCATTAACTCATGTCTATGTTATTAAACATCCATCACTTGATCTCATTGAGTCCACTCACTTCATTATATCTTTATTGAATTATCATATACTCACAATTTGATCTTATGACAAGCTAAAAATTTATCTCTAATGATCTCCCATGAATGTGATACTTGGTACCCTAGTGTACCTTTTACACCTTTGCTATCAGTTCCTGCTATTGATACATTTGAAATTCCCACATTAATCCTTGATCATTAGAATTTAAACCACTCTATAGATTTAGTGTGTAAGCCCTATGATTGTGACACTTTTTGGTAGTGCATTTATTTAGAGGAGACATTGACAAATTAATTTTGTACACTTTATTAGATCTTTAATGTATGATTAATCACTAACCATTTATTAATATAGGACAAATCTTAAGACAATAACTTAGGAAATATAAATTATTATAACATTGCTTGAGCTAGTAATTACTAGGTCAAAGGGAAATATTACACAATGATGAGGAAGACTTAAGTTATAACTTAAGTAATTAGTTCCTGGCTATATCTAGTCAACATAAAAATAAAACATGCCTATGAACACCATGGATTAAACCCTTAAGATTTAACTTAAAAAACCTTTTAATGTCTAAGATCAAAGATAAATCAATTATGATCTCACTTATTCTCAATTAGACTTTCATACCATATATCTAGGATGCACTTGAAAAACCCATAACAAATCTTTAATCAATTACTCTTCAATCCTTTAGAAATGGTCTCTATAAAAACATGACAACTTTTCACTGTGTAATTGTAAAACATGCTCTTCTCTCCATCAATCTTTCATGAACCTCTGACATCAATGATATCCATAATTCCCCTTTTGACATCAATAACAATCATATTTCCAACACTTTTAGGCTCAACTTGCACTAAAAATGAAAATAATGGATTATAAAATACCTAAATTAATTCAAGGATGTTATATCATATATTTATGATGAATTAAAAGTATACAATACTTTATTCTATGCATACCATTCCTTTTGAGTCAGGAGTCAAACCTTTTGGTTAAAAGTAATTCTTAGAAACCCAAATAACACCCTGCTTAAAGGTTGATTGTTGATTTTTGAGGAATCTCTTCACACCTAAACTAACATTGAAATGATATGAGCTGTGGGGTACCTAAACTCACAACAAACCTCTAGTTTTGATGGGGCTAGCTCTTCTGATATATCACTTATGATCTACTTACTAAACTATTATTATATTTTGGATGAAAAGGGTTAGAGGGATTATTGAAAAGGGAAATATTATTCTATTGTTGGTGATACACATATATTTCTAGGTGATCCACTCTATTTGAGCCTTTAAAACACTGATAAGATAATGTAATGATTGAATATAAATTTTTAAATGACTCATATCCATTAGTATTTCACATAAAGGTTTCATCAATTAACCAAAGCATGAGGTAAATTATGAAATAGGACTTATTGAATGAACTAATTAGTTAATTATATCCATTATTATCTCAATAAAATGACATTAAACACTAAACATGACCTACAGAAGTTACCATACTTATAGCTAGGTAAAATTAGTTCCTAATAAGGGAGAAATTAATTCCATAAGTTCAATTAACCTAACATAAACACACTATACTAGAATAATGTAATCTAAAAATAGTCATTTTATTCATCTCAAAAGGTTATAAATCTCAATTTGGGTAGAGTTTAGTCATGCCCAAGAGAGGGATCTAGAAATTGGCTTGAAAGCCTGAATATATGGATAATAGAAGCAACTCTAGCCAATTTGGGATAGAGGTGAGAAGAGGACGTCAAACTCACATGAAATTAAGTCAAAATCACTTTAAATTTTAGCAGATAGTCTTTAATATATCTCCTTTATTGAAAGTCCTTGCATGAAATTATTTTTTGGCATTAGAATGAGGATGGTGGGCCCTTTCCCTTGTCAATGCTCCATTTGAATGAAAGCTACACCAATATTCAGTGATTAACTCCACTTTAACTAAGTTTAAGATATATAAAAGTCCTCTCTTGCATGAAAATCATGCAACATTCCACTTTGGATTAGTTAATTGAAGTGATTGGCCCTAAAGACTAGTTAACTCCCACTTAAGCCCTTATTTCCATGAATTGGCACTTGTAGAATAAGTTGTACACATCAAATCCAATTAAAGAGTAGGTAATTTTCATGGAATATTCGTATTAACTCCTTGATAGATATTCAATGTCAATTTCTTCTTTGATTGTTTGATCAAATAGGCCTACTAGGCCAATTAGGCCTAGTAGCCTACTTATTGCACTTCAAATCCTTCATAATCTATAATAAAACCATGAAAAATAAATATAAAATGAGTATTAGACTTGTAATAACTCCTCACACCATGAGATATGTGCTCTTGATGAATAAACTCTTACAACTTAATCACCATGGTTGACTAGGTCAATTATACCTCATTTTACTATAGAGTGGCTATTTTGGATGAAGTAGTAAGGGAAATTCTAGGAATATTTATGACTAATTAATAATTTTAGGATTAATAACAAGTTTTAGACTTCAATCTTTATGAATTATATTTCATGTAAACTACAAAGTAGCTCATTTTTCATGTTTTTTCTAATAAACCTAATTTATGCCCTAATCCATATTATTATGTACAACAAATTAGCATTTTTTGGAACCTCCATTAGTTTAATTGATGTTTTAATAGGTTTAAAGTTTATACATGCAGATTTTATGGAAATAAAACTAACTTTTATCAAAATTGGTCATTATGAGGGTTTGGGAGCATTTTTGAGTTGAACCTTATTAAAGATGGTTCATAAATCATAGACCTAAAAACCCAAAATTATTTCCATTAATGTTTAATTAGACATACCCCTAGGATTCCTTTATAATATTGGGTTCCCATGCAAAAGGTATGAGAAGATAACCACATGAAGCAATTTGCTTGTAGGGTTTACAAGCATTCTAGACATGCTTATGCTCTTAGAAATTTTTCATAAAGAAAATTCACTCAACCAACATAAATCATACATTAATTATAAATAAATATGGGTCCTTAAATAATTTTAATATCATTTTTCTAAACTCTTCACGTTCTGAAATAGATGAGCACTTGATCAAGTGGATCAAATGGGTGTCTTAACTATAAAATTTGAATGTCCTCCAAAGAACCAATTTGAAATTTTTTATTCTATTATTTTATATATTAAATCATCATGGGACCTGTACCTTTTAATTATATTAACCTCAATTTTTCATCTTGCTTTTTAGTGCCTAGAGATGCCTTTTGGTGCTATAGGCCTTCTAGTCTTAAAACTGAGTTTTAGCCTAAAACTGAGTTTTGAGTTATTTATGACCTATAGGATGATATATGGGATTAAAAAAACTATTTAAATGTTCTTTAACATCCCTATTACCTCATTTTACATAAGGATCTCCATTTTGGTCTGGATGCCTTTAACGCTACCTATGGGGTTTACTTCAAGAATGGCCTTTTTGACCCCAAGTCACTGAGACTACCCTCTCTATATGCATTAGATCTTGTAATAAATATTTAAACCTCATATTTTCTCTCTAAAAACTCTTCTCATGATTATAACATATTTTTTTTAAGAGCTTAAGACCTAAAATAGGCATCATTACCTTACCTATGACTATTTAACAAATTGCTTGATGATTGTACTAAAATAGTGAATGTTTTCACTCATCCCTTCACCTTTAAAATTTTATAGTAGGATTTATAATGTCATCATGAACACTTTTTCCAAATTTTGGAGGTAAATTCCACCTCGAGGTACCTTAAAGACATAAAATTCTCTCTAAACTACCTACCAAGTGTTGACTGTGTACATTTGACTGTGTTTCTATTTTATTCACCTTACCTTGATCATAAACATGATGAATATGATTTAAAATTATCATGAAATTCCACTTATAGTGGTTTCATACTATTTTACCAACTTCTTCAACCTTCATGTCTCCTCAATTAAATATTTTAGGCCTCTACATAGTCACCTTTTATATAACAAGATTATAGGGTTTGACTCTGCTAAAATCTTCAAAGGTTCATCATGATTTATATGACCTATGCATGTATATTTCAATACCTAAATATACCATTCATGATCAAGATACCTATATGTAGCACTATGATTTTATCTTCTCTTACCAAGTTAAAGGTAGGCTACCCTTAAGTGGTTGTAGATGGTGTTGAGGATTGAATATTGATAGTATATGATGTAATAGGAGATATTTTTATGATTCTTGGTGATCTAAAAACATTACTTATCCATTTAGTATGGATTTTAATCATCAAACCACCTTAAATCACTATGTTTACAAACTACTTTCCATCTTGCATAGATTACTGTATGTTCTTATGGATATAGGTGTGGTTAGCAATTGAGTTGACTATGGTTTACATTTGAAAAATCTATCTCTCTATTTGCTTATGTGACTCTTTCATAATCATGAGATGACTCTACCATAGTGAACCACCATTATTTCATACTATTTTCCATCTTGAGTGAAGTCTTACTTCCTTAAGTGGCTATAGGTGCTAATTTACAAGGTAAAAAACTAAGTCTTTAAGTGTTTGGAAACCCTCTCATCTTGTCATTAAGACTATACATAACTTTTTTCTTGATTTATCTTCCTTTTAACATCAAAACTCTCTTGAAACTCACTACTAATTGACCCTTGCAACTTGGAGGTATGGCTATAGGTTAGTATGATTGTAGGTCACTATCAAGAGTATAATGATTATTTTTCAGCTTGACACCAACTATATCACTCATTTCAAACTCATTCATGATCTCTAGGTATATATATCATAATTATTCTCATGAGACATCCTCTTAAATATGAAACTACTTAATAACTCTACCTCTTATCTTGTGTACTAGCTTGAATGGAAGGATTTTAGCCTTATGGTGGTTGTATGTCTCCTTTGAGGTTTGAATTTTGATAGTATATGATGTAATTTAAGTTATTTTTATGATTATTAATTAACTCATATGCTTATTACTCCATTGAAACATCTCCTTAAGCATAAAACTCCCTTAAAGACCATTGTGCTTGAAAATCCATATAAATGGCTATAGACCTATCATATCCTTAGTGACCTTGAATATGTTACTTAGTGATTTGAGATTCATAATTATGTCTCTAATCTTATTCAAATTTTTCTTTCCCTAAGAGACCTTCATACTACCAAAACAACACCACTTATACTATTTAGAACCTGTCGACTTAAACTTCATACTCCAATAGGCCCTCAAAATATTACAAGTGACCTTTTTAAAGTAAACCTAACTATATAAGCTTGTTAAGACACCCTCACATTGTGATTATAGGTGTTTTATTATTCCTTATCATTTAAATCATCATTTTGAATTGAAAATAAACATTAAGCCCTCTTTATATCACTATATCTTCAACTTTCATGGATTAGCTTGAAGGGGTGGACTATGTAAAATAGTGACTATAGGTGAGGGTTTACAAGGTGATTGACCCTTTCCTACTTATAATTTAGTCCTTATCTTCAATAATTATTCATGCCACTTGAAACCTGTATCAAAGCATAATAATACTCTATGATCCTTTAGAAAGGCAAGACCTTATTACTTCAATGCTTGACTATACCTTTGTCATGTATGTGCTTTTTATAGCATATGAACTGACCTTAAGCCTTTTGAGAGTTTGAAAATTGTATCAAAAGGTAATATTAGGTTTAAGAGTTTCCTTTATTATAAAAATATCTTTTTAAACTCAAAACCTCCCTGAAGTGATCAATACTCTTGAAGGTCTCTAAAATCATAATCCTCATCCTTGGTTATAACTTGACCTTTATTGGTTGTAGCTTGATCTTTGAAGGTCTATAGGTCTCATTTTTTCTTATGTAACCCTAAAATACCATGATCATGTGTTGTTCTTAATCTAAATTACTAAAGTTAATTATCCTCATATGGTTGGATCTTGTACATCATTATTTTCCATCTTAACAAGCCTCAAGGTTTCCAAGACCTTGACCAACTATAGGTTTTAGCCCAAAATAGGCCTATAGTTGTCTATAAGACACCTAAATGCATGTTTATGATTTCATTTTTAGATTTATGACATGAATGGAATATTATTATTATTACTAAGAAACCCTATATTATTTACTCATATTCATAAATATCTTGATATAGTGTCTAATCATCATAAGGGTTGCACATATGACTATGTTTATTCTATTACACAGTCTGGGTCTAAATTTAGGAAATTGAAAAGATATCAAAACATTACGTTATGAATTTGTCATTGAACCATTGCAATATTGATGAGGAAGGTATAATGAATGATCTTCCATACCACTCTTATTTGAGTTATACTTATGATACTCTCATGATTGTTATTTTTGATGATCATAGGTGTATATCCTTCTTCAATTTATCATGATTTCAAAGTCCTTAGAGTCTAAGTCCTTTGTACTCATGATGATCTCAAGCCTTCTTCACCTTATTTGAATGATTTCATGGGATTGAGTAGGATGGAAGGCTGGTGATAGATGGTGATGAAATATGATAAAAACATATGAATGGAAGGTGGAAAAGGAATAAGAACACAATGATAATGGCTGTGGCAAAGTGAGAAAGGAGATAGAACAAGATGAAGTGAAAAGAGTATGAAGGAGCATGCCAAGACCAAACATAGGACTCCTATACAAGCATGGGCACGTCCTCTTCAAACCATATCAATTTGGAAGACTTTGAAGGAGCACAAGATGATAAAATTGAAACTTAGTACTTTGATAAAACCTTAAAAGATGTTAGGAAACCTTAAACATTGCTAAACTGAGACTTCTTGGTGAAGATTGAGAGAACATGATGAAGTTATTGGAAATTAATATTGATTAAACCCTTGATAATTTTACTTGGATTACATGTCAACATGATGGAGACCCTAAAAACAAACTCTCTTGAAATACTAGATTAAAGGGTATATTAGGTTCCTAAGAAGCTCCAAAAACTATAATTTTCTTGAAATGATGCCCTTGAGAGAAGAAATTAAAAAAACCGATTGCTTTCATGGATGAAAAATTATAGAATTTATTTTAAGTTCAATTATATTATTGATGAGGGAGAAAAGAACAATTTATGAAACAATTGATACATTAAGAATACCTCTGAGTCTACTTTCTCTTTCCAAAATTTTAGACCTGTACCTTATCTCTCCTAATCATACCAACATCAAACCTGAAAGCCTCTGACTATGGGAAAAGGAACCAATTGACAAGAAAAGATAATTTTATGGCTTGCATTACATCTAGTTACCTTGAATATATTCATGAAGACCATCTATGCCATACTCTTCCTAGTTTAGACCTCCAACATACAAAATTCCATACAAGTCCACACTAGTCTCAAAAAGAATGCATGAAATGGATCTTAACTTTCCTTTTATTGATAACTAAAGCTCCCACTACCAAAAATAAAATGTGATAGAATATCCAAGAGTCTCTTTCATGTATTAACACAAAAATTAACCTTTTACATGCTTTATTTAGCTAAAATTAGACCCCTTTTTAGGCTTAAAAACACATTGAATGACCCTTTTACCTCATGAAACTTTAGATTTAGGTAAATGCCACATAAATGAAAGTGTTTAAATGTGTTTTGAATAATTTAATTACATTTTGGCTCATATTTTAAAATTTAAAGACAAAAACTTGTCATTTTTAGTCAAAATTCACCTAATAACCAACTTACAAAGGTTATTAACATGATCTTAGAAAGTTTTGGATTATAGGGGCTGGTATTTGGCCTTGAAAAGGCAAATTAACAAAAATAATGACTATTGAATCTATTTATATAAGCTTTGATATTCAAATATGTGCAAAAATTAATCTTAGAAAGGATAATCTTTCCTTATAGGCACTCCACATGGGTGGCTAATATAGTTCCAGTTCTAAAGAAAAATTGATAGATACGAGTTTATGTAGACTTTAAAAATTTGAAATTAGATTTAGATAAATATAACTACCAAATTCCTTCACTATGAAGTGTTATAGATACTGAATAGCTCCAAAATGATGCCATTTATAGATGTTATTTAGGCAAAAACTAGTAAATGGTAAATTATGAAGACAAAATTAAGATAACATTTACAATGAAGTGGGGTACATTTACATACAAAAGGGTGTAATTTTTCCTAATCAATGTGGGTAATAATTTTAAATGTGCCATGGACATTGAATTCAAGTATTAATTAATAAGTGAATCGTCACCTACATGGATAATTTATCTATATTTTCCAATAAATGAGAATACCATGTGAGAAACTTTAAAATGGTGCTCCATAGGTTCAAAGAGCACAAAATATCGACAAATACAAGTGTATGTGTATATTTGGGATCACTAAGGATAATTTTATGGGTCAAATTATTTATGGATGATATATATACATACACACAAATACACACACACACATATATGTATATGTATATATATACATATATACATACTTTATATATGTATGTATATACATGTGTGTGTACATATACATACACACACACACACACACACATATATATGTATATGTATATATATAATATATGTATATATATACACACACATATATATGTATGTATGTATGTGTGTTTGTGTGTGTATGTATGTATGTATATGTATATGTATGCATGTGTATATATATATATATATGTATGTATGTATGTATATATGTGTATGGATGTATATGTATGTATGTATGTATGTATATATACATATATATAAACACATACATACATCTCTCTCTCTCTCTCTCTCTCTCTCTCTCTCTCTCTCTCTCTCTCTCTCTCTCTCTCTCTCTCTCTCTCTCTCTCTCTCTCTCTCTCTCTCTCTCTCTCTCTCTCTCTATGTGTGTGTGTGTGTGTGTGTGTGTGTGTGTGTGTGTGTAAACTCAGATAGAGTGGAGGAAATTTGAAAAATTCCATTACTTGGTAGAAAAAAAGAACTAAATTCAATATTCAACAAAAATAGATTCATAATAAATTTCATATTGGGATTTACAAAGTCAGTCCAACCTCTAAACAACATGCTAAATAAGGATGCTAATATTGAATGGACCACTAAAGCATAAGTAGTTTTTTGTCAAATTAAGACATTGATTGTAAATATACCTATTATTATTAGTATTTATTACACACAATAATTTTACCTCTACTCCTTCACTTCAAAAAATCAAGTGATTATGTCTTAAAAGAAAGAAAATAAGCTAAAGGCAAGAGACTTGTCTCATTAACAAGTTATCAGCTTTGGAATGTTGAACTTATATATTCAATGATATATACAAGATTTTTATATGATCAAAGTAGTCATTAATACCATTTATTATATCTTCTATAGCAAGGTATTTTCCATTTTGTGTGACCATGCCATAAAATTAATGCTAACATAAAATGAATTAGGTGAACATGACAAATATATGACAATTCTACAATATTTTAACCTATAACTTCTACCAATGAAGATAGTGAGATGACATGGACTCAATAATGTAATGGATGAAGTAGATGCATAAATATATTGTCAATAATATACAATGAAATCCATCATCAAGCTTGATTAGTATCAAGAAGATATCCATTACCTACTAAAAATGAGTGTCCAAACTACCTAAACTCCATTCAGAGAAGAGATTTGAACCTAGAGAATATAAATTTCATGAACAAATCATTGATGTATAAAATAAAACATGAAGGAATTTATCTAATAATCCTAAACAAGTAATAAGTAGTTGAAGTAATCTAAGATTTCCATGGGAAATATATAACTAGTCATGGTTTAGGGATTGTTACATCCCAGTAGATACATAGAACAAGTTATTAATATTTGCATATATTTAATTATGCTCATGCCCATGTCAGAAGATGACATACCTATCAAGTTATTTTTTACATATAACACACCCATGCTATACCATTATAATTAGTTATTTTAGTTCAACCATTTGAAAAATGTGGAGTAGATTTTTTTGGATATATCAATGCCAATTCATCTATAAGACATAAATTCATTATTATAGAAACTGACTATTTCACCCATTGGACTAAGTCTCAAGCATTCAATAACTATACAATTGACATTGTAATTAGGTTCCTTGAGGATCATCACTAGGTTTAACATGTCATTTAATCTCGTATGTGACAGTGGTGTAAATTTATGATGTCTATAATTTAATTAATGGTTACAAAAATAAAAATTAATTATCAAATTATCATGTGATTATTACCAACAAGGTAATAGGGTAGCCAAATCAATGAACAAGAATTTGTTAGATGTAATTAAGAGAATCTTGGAAAATAACCCTAGGGACTGACATAACATTTTGAAATTTACATTATGGTCTAATAATAATATAGTAAAATAATCCCTATTAATGTATTTGTATCATCTCATTTATGGCTAAGACACTTATTTCCATGTGAACTTGAGAATCTCCACATTGAAGTTCATGAGAGATTACCTAATAATCGATGATAGTATAGAGGCTCATCTCCTAAATTTAAAATAAGTGGAAGGAAAATGTTATGAAACACTGTTATACTTTAATAAACATGCATGAGTCATCAATCATTGGTTTTATAAATGATAAAAAGTGAAATCCTTTCAGATCTTTAATTTAGTCCTTATTTGGTCTCAAGAGAAAAAGGGACAACATGGAAGATTTGATGCCCTATGGTTTGGTCCCTACCAAGTTTTTGAAATCATAGGTAAGAATGTGTTCCATATAAGGTATCTAATTGGAGAGGATGAACCATTTAATTTTAATGGATAGTTCCTCAAGCACTAATTCCACACCAGAATTAGCCAATCAAGCTCCTATAAATAACTTTTTTCCTGCTTTTATTTTATTATATTTCATTCCTAATTTCATTTTTAATTATTAGTTTTAATCATTTATTTATCCTCATATTTGTCTCTTTTAATTTTAACATGTTTTTTCCTTATGGGTTCCTTACTTATCACACAATGGAGGAGAATCATTTGTACATAGATAGCTCAAGTGACATTCTGATGTGTAAGTACTCTGAGTAGTCTGTGGATTAAGATTCTACTTTTAAATCAATTTCAAAAATCTTAGGATATCATGAGTTTTTTAATTTTTTTAAATTTGGATGATTTTAGGTAAACTATTTTTCCTCTAAATATATTCTCTCAAAACCATGCACAAAAAATCACATTCTAATGGTTTATGGGTTTGTTTCAATGAGATTGTTACAATTAAGATCTAAGATGAAAAATATATAGTTTTTCCTTTCATTTTTCATAGTGGTCCCCAACCTAGAATTGATATGATAAAAATAAAGAAATAAAATTAAAGATAAAAGATTAATTTCTAAGAAACTTAACTTCTAGGTGATTTAGGCAACCTCTATCAAGGCTATGGATTCCTAAATGACAGTAGAGAAAGGCCTTAACTGGTATCAAATACATATTCATCAGGGATATGGATGCCTAACTAAAAATTAATCAATGTTAAATCAAACATACTCAAGGCAGGACTCACTAACCCAATGATTGGATCCATAATAGTTAGCCCTTGTAAGTTCTATGAAGTAATAATTAACTCATGTGCACACATTAAGTCAATGAGAATGTTAGATTTAGTCTCTTAGAGATTTTCATATTCTCCTCTCTTAAATCCATTCATGTTATATGAATAGTCTTAAGCAAATATTATATGTTCATAGACACATTTATATCATTATAAAATAATCAAGAGTATTTTCCATAGATTCACTATTTTTTTTACTTATAGAACACACCCTAATTATTTAAAAAAAGGGAACCTCTTGTTGATTTTGTATATATTCCCAATTATGATCAAGGATATTTCATCTTAGAACTCTAAAGTTTTTTTGGTATTCCATCTAATTTTTCATGATAAACTATGTCCTACAACTATCATCATTAGATAAATGATGTCTTTGTGAGAAGACTTCATATAAGACACTTAGTGTGAAAGTGGATTCTTAACCTCCCAGTTTATGTTTGAAATTCTTAACATTTTATCTATTTAGAGATACTTTTGGGGTTATTTTTCTTCATGTCATTTCAACCTCTAAGACCTATCCCACTATGATAATCAAACTCATGAAATAAAGTTTCATATTTTATACTTAGTCCTAAAATGACATCTTGATGCCCTACCGACACTTAGATTTCAAAAAGACTCATCATTTTTAACTATTAGAACTAGTTATAAGTGACCAAAATTTTCCTAAGTTAGTAGACGTAATCAAGCCTTCAAATCCTAATTAAGTCCACTAGGTCCTAATTTACATCTCCTAGTTATATTCAAAATTTTCTATAATGATATGATATATCTAAAATATTTATTAAGTCACTAAACCTAATTAGGATCCAAATACCCAACTAGGTATATGTGGAGTCACATAATATATCCATTTACTAATAGGGGAAATAGTCCCACATGGGTTTTAGGATAGGTCTTAGTAAATCCATCATTTTAATCAAGCCCTAGATCCTAATTAGGTCTAGGTTCCCTCCATTGAGATCATGCTTTGTTAATTGGGGGGAAATAACAAATTAAGTTGGGGACTATTTCCCCAACCCTCCTTTACTAATCAAGGGCCCAAGCCCTCACTAGGTCATTAGGACTTCTAGCTACCAATCCATTTATAAATTGGGCTTACATACTCAATTAGATTTTTGAGGTCCTTCCATTAATATAATACTTTTTAATCAATGTTTTATCTCTATTTATAATTATGAAATTCCAAGCCAGTACCTAAAAACCTATCTAGGGGTCCTAATCCCAATTATGTCTTAGGGCCCCTAAAATTTTAAACTTAGTTATATATAGGGAATTGAGTCTTTATTAGGTATTTAAGACCTTTATAAGTGAACTCAGTTCTAATTGATAATTTAAATATTGTTAAAATAATTAGAATACACCAAGTGCATTTTTTAATGACACGTGACTCCTAGAATCCTAATTAGGATTAGGAGGCCAATTTTGGAGCCTACATTTGATTTTTGAGGATATCTTTCACCTCAAGTGTTGGTTTTTCAAACCATTCACATTGTCAATAAGGAGACTCCATCCAATATGTAATAGTGTTTTTAATTTTGAGAAATTTTGATTGTGCTAAAAAATGTTAATGTATTAGTTTAATGTTTTGTCTAGTGGGCTTTTAATTTCATTATTTTAACCCATTTTTTTCTTTTTTTAAGCATAAAATTCTAATTGGTGGAAAAAGTTGACAAAGAAAGTTAAAGAAGACATTTTGGAGGTAAAATTTCTCTCCATTTAAATAATCTAATTATATTTCTAGTTGAGAGCCATAACAAAGGATGACTCATTTTTATTTGAGAAGACAATGGTGGAAAATTCACCTTTTAAATTTTGTAGTTAATATTTTGATCTCTTTTGTTCCTTTGCCATTATGCTACCAAATTTGAATGTAAACTTGAATTTTTTATATCCAAGTATATATTTTTATTAATATAACTTATGGAGTGTGTTATTAGTAATTTTCATGTGTATTCAGTGATTTTATTTTCCTTATTCATAGCATTATCCTCAGACTCTAGCATTGATCCATGCGCATCGTTATATGATTACTAACTAGGTTATGGATCATTTATGGCTTACATTATTTCATCTAAATTTGACATGAATCCATGATAACATGATTTTTCTCTTTTTTCCTTCTTTTTTTCTTTCTTATCTTTTTGTTAGAATAAGGCTTGAATGCAATCTACTATTATTATTTTATCTTGATTGTAATATATTTTCCATTATAAAAATTTCATTATGTTAAATTTATGTAATGGATTGAATGGAAATGTAAATCATCTTCACTCTCATTTAAACAAAATCCAAAACATTGATTTTAACCATAAGGGCAAATATAAAAATTCAAGTTTAGGATTATTACCTGAACACATTAAAAAACTGAATGAACAAAATGAACAAATGTAAATTCCATATAAACTCACTAAAATCCCAAAACAATGCTAAAATTAAGTTATAAAATTACAAACCAGAAGACCCTTTGAATTGGAACTATGCATAATCCATTTAGGTTATTTAGTACATCATGACTCGATAGACATAAGCATTTGGGAGACCTTCATAGACCTCATTTCAAGAGAAGTTGTATGGGAAACTATCATGAAATCCTAGAGTTAGTGATTCATGCCAAATAACATGTCAATACTATTTTTAAGATCTTTTTGTTAATAATGGAGAATAAAATATGGTAAATGGGTCTATAAAGGCAAATAAATATTTAAGGTGATCCAAATAACTTATATGCTGATTTTAATTTATTGGGTTTTATAATAATATATATCATAGGCAAAGTAATGAATGTAGATCACTTAGCTTCCTATTCCAATATTGTAGGATTTCTAATGCAATGTAAAAAATGATGTAAACACATAAATATGTCTAAAAGGGTCATTGTTAAACATTTAATTTTATAAATTATTGGTCATTATTCTTGGTTAATTATCTTTTAAGTGTTTAATATAGTAAAAAGAGTGTGTTTTAAAGAAAGTTATAGATTTTGTAAATATGTTTTAGACATGACTTAATATTAATAATTTTCATAAAACTTTAAGAAGCTATTAAACAAGTAATATAAATGAGATAATAAGTATATGAGGATAAATGACCTCTCTTTTCTATTTTTTTTTCATTTTGGGATTATTTATGGTAAATAACTTTATATCTTTATTCTTTCTCTATATTTATTATATTTTCATTATTCTTTATTCATGCTTTTCTTAGCATTTCAATTTTAGCATGTGAAAACTTGAATTATAAACACAATGAAAATTTTCTTATATTATTCATTAGATAAAAATAGTTAAACAAATAAATATTATAATGTGAAGTATAATTATCTATGCTGATGAATTAATAATGGAATTTATAAACTAATACATCTTAATAGTATGTCAAATAAAAATATTGTCTAAATATGTATATATTTTTATAATAATTCAAAAAATATTTGGTAATCTCTAAAATCATTTTGAAACATTATTATATAAAATTTTAGCCAACTAGTTGATGGCTTTTTTTATATAAAAATTAAATCACACTTTTTTTTGTAAATTTAATCCAACTAAATTGATTTTTTTAAGAGGTTAGAGTTTTTATCGCATAAAAATGTTAAAAAATAAGGATAATAGATTATAATGTTAGCTTGGATCATAGTAGATTATGTTTATTTTTTGGGATTTTTTTGGGGTGTGAATTTTTTTAAATATTTATTCATGATACTAGAGCATTTAGTGTTATTGGTTAAGTATATTTAGTTATTTTTTAATAATATATATTCACAAGGAATTTTGAAGATACATACATAGAGAAAGAGAGAGAGTTGGTGAATTGGAAATGTGTAGGTAGGTTTGTAACATTTGATTGTGTTATATATATTAGGTGTGGGCCTTCTTATCCTAAAATTAAATATGTCATAAATATATATCCACAAAGAAGTTTGATGGAGAAGTAATAAATGTAAAATTAAAAACACATAATGTCTCAAGATGAATAAATAACATAAACAATATTTCAAAAAGATGTTGAGAGTATTTCCTAATACCTTAGAAATATTATTTTTTAAATATAAAATATCAAGGATCTCATGAAAAATAAAGAAGTATTTTTTTAAATTCTTAATACATAAACACTAATAAAATAAAAACACTTTGAACATGAAAAGTTGTAACCTCACAAGAACACATCTCCTCCAACTCTACTTCCATTATAAGCACCAAAAATATTGAGATCCCTCCATTTAAAGGTGGTTTAAATTCTTATAATGTCTAATTATTTTTTATTTAGAATTATATTTAAATTTTAATCAAACTAATAAATCACATTCACATTGGCTTGGAATGATTTGTTTTTTTATTTATGTAAATTTTTTATATTTTAAAAAATACCTCCAATCATTAAATAATTAGAGTTTAAAAAGTTATTTAAAAAAACTAATTTATTTTGAATAAGGGTTAATTAGTTAGACATATTTTTAAAAAAACAAGGTCAAATTTTTTAGGTATATATAATAAAGTCTCAAAAAATATATATCTAAATGAAAAAGGATGTTGAAGACTCTGGTAACTTAATGGAATATATTTCAAGGATTAATAGTAATTTGAGGATATTTGTGTTACTATACAATCCTAAGTTTATAAGTACAAATTATTCTCAAACACATTACCTTGAGATGGATAAGAAAAAAAATATCATCCTTTTTAAATACTCTTTAAAAATATGTATTTTAACAAAAAAAAATGGAAATGAAAGTTTAAAAGTACATATAGCTCTACTAATACTTTTATAAATAATTATTTAAAAAAATTGTTGTAATTGTGATATTGATTATAAAAAAAATTAAATGTTAAAACATTAGAAGTGACCTCTAATCATTAAATAATAAATCTGAATATGTATACCCATAATTTCATATATATATATATATATATATACACACACACCACTAAAGAAATTATAAATAATTATATTCAATATGGAAGAATCAATATCTCTTATTGATAAATCTAGAAAAAATAATGACCATCCTCATATTATGGATATAATATCAATAAAAAAGAGGATAAAATAATTAAGTAAATTTATAATAAACTTAAATTTACATGCACCCTTTACTTCTTATATAGATAAGTAAATAAGTTTTGGATCTATTTTTAAGGAAATAATTAAATTTAGAAAAACCATAACTTAAAGATAAACATTAAAATAAACCATTATTTATGATTTACCTAGTAAATAATATATGTACGTGATGATGTAAATATAATACAAAATTTAAATTACACATTACATCATAAAAAGAGTATAAATCTAAATATATATATTAACATAATGCCTTAGTATGTACTCTTTTAAATGGAAGGATTCAAAATCTACACTATCATAGGTAAAATTAAATAATACAAGTGATGCATAGATTAAAACCCACCACCCTCCACACTATGTCTCACACATATATTCATTAGTATAAACTTATAAAAAGTAAGTGATGCTTAAAATCTAATATGGGTGCCAAAAACAAGACTATTATATATACACATTAATAATTTTAGAACTATTAAAAAAGTGAATGTATTTATGGATTTCATTCAATGTTATTAAAATATGAGGGTGTGAAGATATTGTCACTAAAAATTTAAGAAGCAAATGGTGATAAATACCAAGATACCTATGAAATTGTAGAATATATATTTTAGGATTACCAATGTTACTCAATAAGAAGAAATCAACTTATCATGGATAAAAATAGTACATAAGTAATATAAATATTATATGTAAAAAACAAATATTATTGATGTTTGGGATATTGTAAATTATTCAACCCTTGAATATGTATACTCTATCAAAGTGTTAAAAATATAAAATAGGTGATACATAAAAATAATGAAAAAAATATATCTTCGTGATCAATGCCATGAGTTGTATGAACCAACTTCTCAAATATGTAAAATAAATACTTATTAAGCTATAAAATGGAAAATACAAGTTGATATATAACTCAAATAATTTATGGATTAGTCAAAATATCCACTATTAATACAGGACAACATAAAAGGAAATAATTTACACAAATTCAATATAAATCAAAGTAAAAAAAGGTATTTGATAAGGTAACAATGTATAAATCAGGAGATTTATTTAGATCAATGGATGAAACAATTAAATTTTTAAAAAAGTAGAATAAAATTGCACTAAAATTATTCAAATAAGTCTAAAGTACAATATTGTACAATTTATTGTAAACAATGTTTAATAAATTAAATTTAAAAACAAAAAAGCTTTTCCATTTTCTTCCTTTTATAAAAATATTTTATTTGAAAAACATTGTTGAAAAATTCATCCTAGTGAAAAACATATTACAATTTTAAATATAATAATTTTAGGTAACATTCAAAAAAACTTTGAATAATAGAAAAAACATGATAAATAAACCGAAAATATATACAATATTATGAAGCTCTCAAAAACATACACAGTGAAAAATAATTTCACATATAAATGCATTTTTATGACTAAGATATTATATATTTAATATAAAGGAATGTAAATGTCCAAACTTTAAAAAAAAAAATTACATGTAATTAGAAAAATAATGTTTTTTTGTCTATATACTTATTTAAAGGTTGTAACTTTAAAAATCATTTTATAATTTTCATATTTAAAAAAAATTAAATAATTTTTCCGTTTTTTTGAAAAATAATTTTTTTATAAGTTTAAATATAAAGATAAATATTACACAAAGAAAAAAGAAGAATATGAAAAAATAATTTAATGGTCTTTTTCAAACCTCAATAAATCATGCATACAAATTCCATTTTCTATATAATAAATTTCAAGACTGAATTTCTTGTATGTTTAAGACACAATAGTGAAGTTTAAATCTCTTTGTAAATATCTTAAGACTATAAATTGAAGACTATAAATTGAAAATAAAGTCTTTAGTGAAACAAGAAGATACATGATCTATAGATGTTAACAAAACTGATTTTGAATGCAAAAATCACTATGAAAATGAAGTGATGTTAAAGAAAAACTCTAATATTGCCATGTTAATTTTTTTTTCAGTTCTTAATATATTTAAATAAAAAAATCAACGCATATACCTATAATTGCAATCATATTTGTAACATTAAATTAATAACAAACATACATATTCAATATGGTAAAATAACTATTTCTTTTCAACAAATCTTAAATTTATAAGAGGTAAAAATGGTCCTACTCACAATATATATACATTATCAATATATAGTAAGATTAAATATATAAATAAATTTTTAAATAAATAATTTTGCCCACTTCATTTATTTTCTTATATAGATAAATAAGTATAGAGTTATGAAAGTATCACTATATTTTAGGGAGTCTATATAATTATAGAAACCATAATTTTAAGATAACTATTAAAAATATGTTTATATTTATAATAAATTTTAAAATAAACTATGGATAATGATACAATTAGATGTGCATATAATAAAAAATATTAAGTACATCTTAAATAATATTTATGAATATGTAGATCTAAATAGACACTAATAATAAATTTTATCTTAAATTTCATCCTTTTAAGAATAAAAAGAAGGGAATCAATTTTTTTTATGGTAGATAAATGTATTATGGATGATTTTTTTTTCTCATCTATATAATGGTATATTTTTGTGATAAATATACTCGTGCTAAATGTGAACTAAGTAAAATATTACATTATAATGTTTTAAATTAAGAAGAAAAATTTAAGATTTTTTTATATTATTACTCTTAATAAAATTAATTTTGAAATAATTTTTAGACAAGTATTGGTTTAAATCATATAATCATATTAACCATTATTATATTAGTTGAGTGAAGAACAAATAGAAATAAAGGTAACTAAACAATAAAATTTAAATTTGATATAACTCAACATTTCATTAGGTTCAAATGAGTATTATGTCTCTTGATATTTGTAATATTTTATTTGATAACATATATATGCATATTATAGATATTATTTTTATGAAAAATATTACAACTATTAATTGGTCAAGGATATAAAAATATACATCAATAAATAATATGTAGGAAAATTTAAAAAAGTCATTAATGAGTGTCAATCAAATAAAAAGATTAATCAATAGTCTTAGGAAGATCATTTTACTTATTTTTACATATAAATAATATAACTAAATATTTGAATACAAAACTTACTATACTATATCTATTAATAAATAGTATGAGAAAATTAAAAAATATCTTATAACACTTTAATAAAATTTCCCCCCAAAAAGATTGATTGTTATAGTTGTTATTAGATTGGCCTCTTCTTAACATTTATATTTATAAAAAATAATTGAAAAATTAAATGAAGTAAAAAATGTTTTGATATTTTTCTATACTATATTCTAATTATTTTCTTCTTCATTCATTTATATTAAATAATTCTTTAAATTAAAATATCTAATTAATATTATTTAATATTATAAATTTTATTATTAAAATATAAAACATTATATTCTAATATTAAATTTAATATATTGAAATGGAATTTACCTTAAAATTCAAAAGGAACTACGAGTAACAAATTTAAAACCCTTGTATTATTACAATAAAAATATTGTTATGAGGATTTTGAAGATTTAGTACATGAGCCTAACAAAATATTATTATTAATATTTTGTACTTTTATATAAAATATTATTATGAAGATTTTGAAGATTTAGTACATGAGCCTAGCCAAATATTATTATGAAGATTTTGTACTTTTATATAAAATATTATTCTTTAAGATTTTGTACTTTTAATAAAAAATTTATTATGAAGATTTTGTATTTTTATATCAAATATTATTCATGAATTGGAAAATGGAAAGCAAAGAAAGTATAATCATAGGCATAAAAATTGGATAGATTTATCAATCTAAAAAACTGGTAATAAAGTTGAAACATGAATGGGTAGAATTAAATTATTTTTTATGTAGGAAATTAAAAATAATAATTTATTATTCTTTTATTTCTTATTATATAGATTTTAATAAGTTCATTTTAGTAAAGGATTATATTTTTGGGATTTGAAAAGTTCCTATATTTTTAAAATTTAGATCTAGTCTTTAATATTTTTTGTGTCAATTTTTATTGGATATTTTAAAAGGTATAAAATTATTATGTGAATTCTATTTAAAATTATAAAATTAATTTTAATTATACTTATTTCTTATCTAATTTCACATAGATCATATTTCACCTCTTATATTTTATTGATTCACATTGTATTCATTTATCTTCTTGCATGATAAATAGATATACTTTTTTTCTTTTTTAATTTGAATAGAGATTAAATAATTTCCATTATGGTGCATCAATATATATATATATATATATATTTTTAAATTTTTCCATAGGAAACTTTAACTGATTATTAAAATAATAAATGTAATCAACTCTCTAAAGGTTGTATACAAAATGTTGTCTTAAACTGAATAGAACTTCCATATAATATTTGAAATTTGGTATTCACTAATCTAAATTTAAATACATCAACATAATCAAAAAAATATATTTAATACATCAAAGTGTAATATTTCCTAATACTTTTGCATACACATCTCCTATTATTAATATTCCTAAATCAATATGATGCATGGATGATTTGTATTTATTAATGAGTATTGAATGAGATGGTCATTAATATCGCATGCCCTCCTCCATATATTATCAATCTATTAAATCAAACACACTACATTAAGTATTCAAAATAAATAAATATAATTATTACTAATTTGGAATCAAAGAGGAGGATGTATGAAAAACAATTTGTATAAATTCTTTGTATTATATTTTAGATTATGTAGTGCTATTAATATATTTATAAGAATAAATATTATGTTATTAATATTTTTCATAGATATTTTCAAATTTATCTTTTACCTGATTATTAGTTTTAGTTTTTAAATATAATGACAACGTAATTTATATGAAATATTATTTATAATTTTTGGAGGAAATTTTTATACTAAATTAGATTTTTTTTTTTTGGTTTGTAAAACCCATTTATATATTTTGAAGATATGAATGAATATGGTAAATTGATAATTGATACAGTAAAATTAGAAGACATTTTAACTTAGTTAAAACCTTCTAATTCAATTATGTAATGGAGGGGTCTTAATATTTCAAATAATATCATAAAGTTTTATATATATATATATATATATATATATATATATATATATATATGTATATGTATATATATGTATATATATATGTATATATATATATGTATATATATATATATATGTATATATATGTATATATATGTATATTTATATTGAATTTTATGATATTATTTGAAATATTAAGACCCGTCCATTACATAATTAAAAATAGTAATACACACACACACACACACACACACACATGCGCACAATACACTAATTTTTAGATACAATTTATGTGTAAATGTATGCCAATGATTATTCTACAATGGTTTATCCTAGTGAAATAAGTTATCTCCCTTTTTTCATTTAAAGTTGTTTCATGGAATAGTTTTTCCTTTTTAAAAAAAAATCATTTAGAGTTATTTCTTGGAGTAATTATTTATATTTTTATATCATTCACAAATGTTTCACAGAATAATATTGAATTATTATACATATGAAAAAAGAAGTTTTCTATCATAATATTTTTATGAAATATGAGAAATATTTAATGAAAAAATAAATCAGTATATTCATATGGATCATAAACCATTACAATATTTTTAATCCCAACCAAAAATGCAGTAGACATAGAACCATAAATGGATGATTTTATTACAACTATTCAAGTTGGTTATTAAATATAAAATAATCATTATTAAAAAGTAATTTAATATGTTTTAAAGAAATTTTTTAATTTAATCATTTAGTGATATAACTCAACTTTGATATATTTTTCTATGAGGTATACGATGAGGAATATGAACATGATATACATTTGGTGAAATATCTTAGCAACAAAAAGAAAAAATGTATATATTTTATCCTTAAATATCCAGTATAAATTATTTTATAAGTTGGATAACATTTTGTTTTCTAGAAATGTTTATATATATTTTTCCTAAAAATAACTACTATGTCTAGTATAGATTGTTTTATAAGTTAGGTAACATTTGTTTCCTAAATAAATGTAGTGAGTTTTCACTAGATTCAAAATTAATTATATAACTTCTCTAGTTATAGATATTTTTCATATTTGGTATTCTTCATTTAAGAACTTATATAATTTTTTTTATTAATGGTAATGTGGGTTTTTAAAAAGGATCCTACCCTTTCAATGAAAAATGTAAGTATGGTTTAAAAACTAGAAATCATATAATGACTTGCCACAAAAATATAATAAAACCATATTATAAAAATATCAAAAAGAAAGATGAAAAATAACCAAAAAATAACATCATGAAACTAACATCATGGGCATTTCCATGCCTCATCACTTTATCCCAAATATCTATCATATTCTTAAATGTAGTCTACATTTGTTGATTAATATGAGGATAATGTTTATCTATAATAAGACCTTTATTCTTGTTGTCCTGATTACCATTATTAGGATCTTCTTTCTTCTTTTTAGCCAATGTATTTAATCCCTCCATGCCCTACACATAGTTTTTCATAGTGACCTGATTGAAATAAAAAAATTAATAGAATATTTAGTTTAAGTTTCTTATTTTATCTTTCCAATCTATCCAAATTCTTAGTCAATATTTTAATTTTAATACTCATCTCCATCAAGTCAGCTTTAGTATAGAATATACCATCATTTTGATTCATTTTATTTATTGTCTCCTTATGTATGGAATGGTTTTTCATAAACTATCAAAGAAAGGCTCTATGAAAATAAACCTCCTCTTCTATTTGGGAAATATTATCTAGATTATTAAAATCATCCACAAGAGATTCAAACTCTGATTAAATATTTTCCTTGCCTTTAGTTAGTTCCATCTCCTTGTAATTAATCTAAATCCATGTTCCTCTCTATTTAATAAGGTGCAAGCCTTCCATTAAATTTTAGATATTATTATCATTATATCAGATGAATTTATATTCATTAGGATTCACATCTTCCTCCTTTCTAAGAAAATCTTAGGTTTCCCCTTACACATGTTTCATAGTCTCATCTGTCTCCCCCAAATTTTCATGCCCTTCATTATCCCTATCAAGATCACTAGGTACAGAATTCTAGATTACCTTCCTCTATTTTAATTTTAATTTACTTCTTAGAATTATTTTATAACCCTAAAACACCCTAGAATGAACCTTCCTCAAATTAGAACAATAAAGAGTAAAATTTAGGGCATTAAAAAACCTATAAATGAGGAATATGAATGCTTGATGCAAAGGAGAATTATTATATCCCTCTTCACATCTGACACTGAATTCTGTAGTGAGTGAAATAAAAAATAATAATACTTAAAGGAATTTTATTTCAAAATTAGTTTAACATGGTAAAATTATAGTAATGCACAATCGTAAATATGCCATCTAATGTAACATACTTCATAACTTGCTCTACTAAAACATCATAGCGAAATGGAAAATAATATCATAGGTAGTCCCGTATGTCTTCTATCAATTTTTCATCTTCAATAAATAATTTTTCCACATCTTCCTCATAATATTTTCTTGACTTAACATATTATTGTCCTCAACATTTAGACCATTCACCTGGGTAATCAATCCTTTTGTGATCTCCACTAACACACTATTAATTTTTACAACTTGTTTATTCTATCTCATATAATTTTTTTTGGAAAGTTTCTCAATGTAATAATCAATTATATCAATTAAATTGATTAAACCACCTATATGCAATATCTCCCAGACCTATTTGAACTCTCTCTAATGATAATATCATTAATAGGGATGAGAAGCTCTTTTCTTAGACCAGATCTTTAACATAGGGGAAACCACTCCTCTATTAGCAAAAAAATCTACCATTTAATTTTCATCCCTATAAATATGTTGAAAATAAATATCTTGTAAATTACTAGTAATGCAAAAAATATTTTCAATAATATAGTCAATTATCGAGCTAGATTTATTTACCTTAAGATAATTAATGATATTGATGGAATCATCCTCAACTAATAAATTATTACACCCTAGATCCTTAGTCAACTTAACCCCCAAAAAAGTAACCAAAGCTTCCACCACATGATTAGTATGGACACCCATACTTCCCTCATAAGAAGCCACCATTTTTTCCTTTTTCATATCTCAATACTCCACCACCTCCCATAATAATATTCCCTTTTGAATCCCCATAAAAATTAATCATAACCCATCCAAGTGAAGGAACCAACCATATAAAATTATTCCTTAGTTACACTTTAGCATCCATAGAAGGCATTTTTTGAAGAATAATATTATAATTCTTTGTCACCACAACTTCTTGTGGTGGAAAAGGTTTTTTTATATAAATGATATGAGGGTTGTGGGTAACTCACATAATTTATTAATATAAAAACAATGTTTATTAAAAATGGGGTGAATGTGAGAAAATAAAACACTAGGAAAACTGAAAACTTACAAATAAATTAGCCTTGAAAGAAACACAACCACCCATAGCCCTAACACCCCAAAGTGGAAAAAAAAATGGTGAAGAGTTAGAAAAAGCAATGAATAACTACCTAACTAAATCCCAACCAAAATATCCACCAAGGTGCCACCACCACATATGGATACCATCCACCAGCCACCTAAGACAATTGTTCATCATCTGGCTATTATATTCCTTATCCTCTATAACTAAATTTCAAACCTATTTCACTATCATTTGAAGCACACTTGTATCCACTAAAACATGGTGTGATTTCATTCCACCTCTAGAGCCTTGGATGGCCCACTCGTCTCTTAATCAACACCCCAATACCTGACATTAATTTCATGGTAGCCATGTGATCCTACACGTGGTTTGAATCCACCCTTTATTAAACCAAGGGACCCATGCCATTCCTTAGTGGATAATCATGTGGCCATTAGAGTGGAGCTAAAAATATCCTCACAAGGGATTTAAATACATCTATCAACCTAGAGGGGTTTATTTAACTAAGGGCTTCCACCATGAAAGTAATGGAACCTTGTATATCGCTCATATATAATTCAAGTAGAAAGCATCCCTTTGAGCCAAGGATTTTTAAGAAAATTTGAGTAAATTATAGATGCTCAACAATTTAAAAATACGTTACCTCAAACTCATGAAAAGTCCATAGAGGGATTAGCCCTATGTCATTCTGAGTTGAGAAGGGAAGTTGGCAATGACCTCCCAAAAAAAAACCTCCACCACTTATTTTAAGTCATCTTGAAACCATGGTAAAATAATCTTACTTGCCACTATAGATTTTTTCTATTTGAATTTCAAGGTAAATAGGAGGTTCCCAATAAAATAAAAAATCACCAAGGAATTTAATTTCACCATATATTTTGTATCAATATAAACCTAGCCTATATCTTCCTTAATGGTCTACAACATGCTTCTATATTGAATCACAAAAATTTGTTTCAAACATAAATCTATCACCCATCCACCAAAATCCATTTCCCTCTTAGTTATTTCTGCATACAACAAGGTCTAACTTAGTTCCACTTGTAGCATGTTATCCATGTTGTTGAAATTGCCATAGGTGTGATAGGACAATTAAATAGGAATGGAAAAGGGCTAAAACTTATAGTGATTACACCTTTATTCACATCATCTTCAATATAAAACCATAAAGAGAATGGCATGGGTAAAGAATGAAGCCTCCAATGTTGATTCAAAACTAATGAAAGGGGGTATGCTCATAAAGAAATCTACACCACCCCAAGTCACATTATTAAGATGGTGTCACTTCAAATCTCCAATTATTCCAATCATTATTAACAAATATTTCTTCAATCTATTCCAATCCCTTGTTGGCAATACTATCTTCCATAAATTTTGCTTCTAAAAAACAATGAGAATCTTTTCATAAACTAAATTTATCCAACAATCCTTATGTGTGACTTAGAATGTTATTGATATTCCATGATCTAGCCTTTTATTCCTTAAATCATAGATAATAACCTTTGAGTGACATTAAATAAAGACTCTCTCAATCCCACATTATGTCAAAATATCCAACCCCAAGATGAGAGCTTGTGCCTCTAACTCATTTTTAGTATTATCTACCAGCTTATTTAATGAAGTTCAAAGTAGTCAACCTGCACAATCCAAAATAACATATCCTACTACAAAGGACCTAATATTCCCCATCAACCCCATCAAAATTCATTTTTAACAATCCTTGAGGCAGAGGCATCCACTTTATTTTACCCTTGTGCCTTAAGGCCTTCAAACACACCACTAAACCATTAACGAGAGAAAAAGGTTATTTATTATACCATTTAATACTTTGAAAATTTTCTATAAATAAATAAATTATATTATTGGTAACTCTTTCACTAATATTCTTAATTTATTTAAATATCATATTATTGTGCTCTTTCCAGATGCCCCAAAAAAGATGGGTAAATCTAAAACCCATTTTTTTTCAAGTTCTTGATTAGATAATGGTGTTGGTAATGCTATCACAAATATATAAAAGAGGAATGATGAGACCCAAAAATATGGAACCTTTAAATAAATATCCCCCACAACTTAAACATTTTAGGACATTCTATCAAAAGATGAAAAATAGATTCATAATTATATTCGCATAAGATACATCTATTAACCAAAACCATACCTATTTTGCATAAATTATCTATATTTATACTCCTATTCTAAATAAACTACCATAAAAAATATTATTTTAGGAAGAAGATCCTTATCCTAAATCATAAACTAAGGAATATCTTCATTGACATGTGGAATAATTTTTTTGTAATTTGGTCTAACAATGTACTAACCATTAGGTAAATCTGACCAAACCAATTCATCTTATTTTACCATATTAGTGACATTAAATCTTATAATAAGAATATTTATATCTAAACCAATAATTATTACTTCTTCATCACTATTTTTCATTTGAATATTTTTCCAACATCATCTACCATTATGCATCTTAATATGCCAACAACCATAATCCCATAGTCACATTGGATTTGATCAAGAACATGATGCCATGGTTCAAGTTCCTTCAATGGGTGATCAAGGACCTAGGAGTCCTTATATAATATAAAATTTAAGTTAATTCCAATTTTCCATTTATAAATATTAAGAATTATATACTTATTTTTAACCACAAAATTCTAAATCACAAAGCCTCTAATGAAATTTTCTTGAGTAATAAAAATAATTAGCATTTTGTTCTACAAATATTTATCTCATAAAATACTTAGTAATGTATTAAAATCCTTACTAAATCTCTAGAAGAGCTTAGCCACCAATTATTTATTCATAAAATTCAAATTCATAAGACCCAAACCACTAGAATGTTTGGGTAGATAAACCCTTTCCTAAATAATGAGAGGGAATATTTGTCTTTCCTCTTCTCCCATCCACAAAAATATGTCTTTAAATTTTATTAAAATTACATTACATTATGTTTATCATATTAAAGAGAGACTTTAAATAAACTATATGTATTTTTAAAATGCTTTTAATCAATAAAATCTTTATCACTTAAGATAGAATAGCTCCTTTCCAACTTGATAGTTTCTTCTAAAATATTATAAAGAGTCTTAGATTTTAGAGATTAATCAACATTTGACCAACAAACAAAGGCATACCAAAGCACATTGATGGTAATGATTAAATTTTACATCCAAAAACTTAAGAAATATTATGTCATCTGACCACAATGGTATTCATAAAGAAAATCAAGATTCTGTCATAATTAATCAATTACTTAGAAACATATTCATAATTAGTTAGGATTTTTTCAACACTTTAGATACCATAAATGAAGTGATAGAAATATAAATCATATCATCCAAAAAAAAATTATGAAGAGTGGGATGAACTCCATTTTCATTTTTATAACCTTTAAAATTTCCATACCTCAATGTAACCAACCAATTCTTACTAAGAGAGTCTTCCATTAAAATTAATTTAAAAGGAGATAAAGGATATCCTTATCCTAAAACACGTTTGATACCAAATAAACCATCAGTTCTACCATTTTTAATTATGGAAAACATAGAAAAGGAAACACAACTATGAATCCAATAGAATGATATTTGTTTGAAACACATTTTTTTCTAACACCATATCAAAAAACTCCTAGTATACTCTATCATAAGCCTTACTCATGTCAAGTTTACAAATCATACCAAGTTATTTAATTTTCTCCATAGATTTAATGATATCATGCACTATTCTAATCCCATCCTGAATCTATAGACCAAGTATAAAACCCCCTTGATTTTTACATACCAAATTATCCATCAAAGGCTAAAGTCTCAAATCCATAATTTTAGTGAAAATGTTATAAATAATTTTTATACATATTTATAGGGTGAAAACCCTTTAAATAATTAACTACACACTTTTTAGGGATAATATCTATGAATATTCTATTAAATTCCCTTAACAAATAACCAGATGAAAATATTTCATTCACTACCTTTATAACAACCCCAATAGGTTTTACCTAAATAGAGTATTTTTTATAAATTTAATTACACATAATCATATAATAGATTTCATGAAATGAAACCTAACTAAGTGATATTTAAATAAATGTATTATTTTAGTTAACCTTATTAAAGGTTTATATATAATACATTTATCTAATGATCACCATAACAATGATATATCAAAATAGGAACAATGTTGAATATACAATAAAGACTAAATTTATTTCATATAATTAATATTATAATTTCAGCCATAAATGATACAACATTACAACCACTACTTCAAATGTACAAATGAATAAATAGTATATTTTTAACAATTATAATGTCTCAATAATAATAATAATAATAATAATAATAATAATAATAATAATAATATAATAATAATAATAATAATAATAATAATAATAATAATAATAATAATAATATCCACAATGCATGAGTCTCAATGAACTCAAGTATCCATCAGTAATCTCAAGTGTAGTCTCTAGTGTAGTAATATTGTGGGGAGGTAGAGCAACATCCAAGTGCTTTTACACACCAACAATAGACCATAATTACCCCCACACTATCTCCCAAAAAGGGAATGGACCTCCCTTCATGGATGGGTAGATAATGATGGTGTAGGAATCCAAAGTGACAAACTAGAACTTGTGTGATGTAAGATAACTAATACATGATGTATACCATAAATAAATACATTCTAACATGATATCATACAAACAAGTAAACTATATCAAACACATGAAATGACAATTTTTAACTAGAAAAATTGCTTTGGCCAAAGTTCCAATATAGTTTTTGATCTCTAGGATCAACCAATTTCATACACACCATTGAATCTAATTACACCTCATCTTGCATATGTGATGCTAATTAAGATAGTTTAATCAATATAACTACTTATTTATGGTCATAAATGTAAGAATTGGTTAAATATATAATAATATAATAATATAAAAACTAATAGATTCAAATGAAATATAGCCTATTAGTAAATATAAAATATGCTAAGTATGGGAATATCAAATACATACATTTAGTCTATAAAATGTAATGCAATGAATCTTAAAACATATAATTTATTACAGAATAATAAATAGATCCATAAATAGTCCTCAATATAAACATACCATTTGCGTAAGAGTCATATCTAGACTACAACTTACGAAACATCAATATATAGCTCAAAATGGTATTTCATCCACTTAACATAACATTAATCACAACTTATTTATTTATTCATATTTCAAAAATATAATAATAATCCAATCATTTGAAAAATTCATATGGTATGCATTTAACATTTTAAATACCTTATATTTAATTCTTCAACTACACATTAAATGCATAAAAAAGCACCCATATTAGTTTGCTATATAAATAACATAATATAAACATCAAGTTGTATATGAATTTTTAAACATGTTATACACTAACTTGACTTAGTATTCTCTCCATAATTTCCATGAGTATCACGTATAATTTTAGATGCATATACTTATATATCTATGCAATAAATTTCCACAAAATATCTAGAATGATTCAATTTTGGAAATACCCAACACACCATCACATAAGTACTTAATATCACAAACCATTAATGATTGTTTAAATGAACATTATTTAAAAAAAAAATCATCTACATCAATGTATGCAATGTTATAATTATTATTTTCTATAATCAACTAAGACTAATTCTTATATTGTTCATCTAGGATTAAAATTTCCAAATCATTATAAATCCTTGCATATATAATTTTCAATTGGCTATATATGCATCTGCCTATATATAAAAGGTAAATTTACATATGCACATAAATATATTAACTTACAACCTTATATAATCTCCAATAATTATATCCTAAATTTATAAACATACGAAGGTTATATCTAACTTATTCGTGTTTATATTTAGTAAATAATAATCTTTTATTTAAAGTTTTCAACATATAGTCCAAAGAATAACTCAACTAACTATATTTATATGGTTTAAATTAAATATCTAAACTTTGATCTCTCAAATTACAATTTAACCAAACTAACATTTATAATAAAAACTTATACGAATGCATATCTATGAGTTTCTCTATGTAATCACTATATATATTATAAACATATATAATTCAACTTATTTCGCTAGTAATTAAATTTCAACATGTATTTCGATATATATATATATATATATATATATATATATATAATTCTATTTATTTGGCTATACTCATAGAAAACTTATAGATAGTTATAAAGTCATTCTATGTCTTAGGGTATAAATAGGATCATTCTACAAAAAAAAATCTCTAAAGTAAATTCATATCCACATATAATAGATACCATAACCAACACAAACACACACACACACACAGAGAGAGAGAGAGAGAGAGAGAGAGAGAGAGAGAGAGAGAGAGAGAGAGAGAGAGAGAGATGCATATACCCCATGTCATTAACATCTTGTAAGGTATATTTACATACCCCTTCATATGCATTATTTGCCTTGTAGTTGATGTATAAATTAAATAACCTAAATTTCACTCTAATTAGCTGAATATTTTAAGTTTTACCTAGGGTTCCATCATCCTTCAATTACACAGAGTTATTTTATATAGTCACACCAATTTTTAAATATTTAGAGAACATAGAATAAAATTAATGCCTTATAGGATTTATTCAAAAATATATTATTCATAGCAATTGATTTAAAAACTATGATCATTCTATGCCTATGATTTTAGGGTATATAGTTCATTTTGTGGATGGCTGAGCCATACATAGGGTTGAGTATTTAACCCTAAAAAATAGGTTCATAACCATGATTAAATAAAACCCTTAGATATTTTATTACCAGAATGATCATAAAAAAAAATATGAATCTTAAAATGAAACCAACTTGGTAAATGCAATCCCCAATGCCAAAGTCAATGATTTAAATTTTTGCTCCCACTATAAGCTTGAATATCATCTATATTCCTATATCTTCTAGTAATGTCCTCTAGATCCTTCCATTCTTACATTTTATCCATCTACATGCTAATTTCATGCCACATAACTCTCTAATCATTTCACCATGATTAATTAAATCACAATGCACCTTCATAGAACTAGATGTTTTTCCATGCAAACTAAATAGAACTATTCCTTTCTCAAGCTGGTATGTTTAACACAAAGTCAACACTAGGTTAACCCTAATAATATCAAAATTTCCATCATTAAAAAAATAAAATAATAGTTATATTATCCCCTTTAAACTAATAATGACCTTGACTAATATCCATGCATTGACTTTTATAAAAGTCATCAAACATTGTAATATTAATGGCAATGTCGATAACATTAGGATATTAAAAGACCATCAACTATAATAAAAAGTCCAATGATGAATCAAACACTTGTGATGTTCACATAATCATTTAGGAATGAAACTATCGATATTGACATTGCATAGAATCATGTTTATTACCTAGGCACAAAGGCTTTATAACAATCATTAGTCAATAACATTAATCTCATAATTACCATACCAAACTAAAGTAATCCATAAATGTTAATAAATAAATTCTAATTTATTAATGAATTGATATAGGTTATTTAACATATTATAAATGATAATAATAACCTTATAATCATCAATAATCACTAGACAATCTAATCAAGCAAAGTAAAAAAATACGTCAACTACAACCATATAAATGTATACGTAACAAAACACCATTATACTACACATGGATACATCCATGATAATGGTAAGTCACATTAATTCATGTATAAATTTCCTCATTCAATAACATCATATGAGATAAGCAAGTACAATAACCAAATTATTGTAGTCACACATCTAAATCAACATGATCATCAAATAACAAACAAGATCATAATAGAAAGATTATTAATAACTATTTAAATGGAGATAACATAAAATAAATATTATATATATCTAAATCAAGAAATGAATAAAATATATTAATCTATTATGATGTGTACATGGGTTTCTATCCTTTCGCTCTATCCTCTCCCAATGCCTCCATCTACACCATCCTCTCTGATGATGCCCTCACTCTATCACACTCAAAGAGATGGATTTATCCTACATATATCTCACAAAAATGAAGGTATTTAGCTCAAAACATATTAAATCCATAAAATACTACTCTATAAACTAGCAAACATGATCATAATATACACCATATAAAAGTATAGCTAACTCTATAGCTAATCAATCATGTAAATTAAGTAACATATAACTATACCATAGCCAACATATGAAATAAATCTTAATCAAATAGTATTTAGTTAATTTTTTTAAATAATAACCATAATAATCCATAAACCAATAGGTTATTAATCTTAGAGATAAATTGGGATGTGACATCCTTCCCCCCTAAAGTTGGACATCATCCTGATGACACTTATTCATGTATAAGTTATGAATTTAAAACACAATTCAACATAAAATAACATACTATGCACCAATAAATTAAGAAAAAAAATATGGAAACAACCTATAAAGCTCATCATAGTATCCCCAAGTGGCATTATCTTTAGAATATTGGTCCCATTAGACTTTTCACTATGACACTTCTCTATTATGCAAACTGAGTTTACCAGTGTCAATTATTCTAATTGGTTCTACCATGACCAGCCCAAGATCTAGATGCTACAAAACATTCCAATCCAACATATGTGAAGGATTAGTAACATACTTTTTAAGATAATACACATGAAAAACATTATGCACATGAACTAGAGATGGTGGCAATGTAAGCCTATACACTACATTATTAACCACTTTTAAAACCTCGTAGGGTCCCACATATCTACATGAAATTTTATCTAACTTATTAAAATTTATCAATATTTTATGAGGCTTAACCCACATAAACACTTTATCATCTAAAGAAAACTACCTTGTTATTCTCTTTATATCAACATAAATTTTCTATATATCATTGTCCTTGACCAACTTATAATTGATTATCTTGACATGCTCTTCTATTTCTACAAGTATCTCAAGTCTAAAGACTAGCCTATCCTCTAACCTATAGCAATTGATTAGTGTTCTACACATCCTTCCATACAACTACTCAAATAGATCAATATTCAATGTTGGTTGGTATGATTTTTTTAATCAAACTCAACCAATGGAAGGTACTCCCACTTATATTATTGATCTATGCAATACATGAAAAGGTGATCTTCTAAAACCTAGTTATTTCTCTTTATTTATCGATCAATTTTCAATTGATAAGTAGCGCCAAAATTTAATTACATACCCAGAGCTCAATTTTGAGCAAAGAAAAATCTAGAATTCATTCTTGGATCTTGATCTAAAATGATCTTTTCTAAAAATCCATGCAATTGTTACATGTCTTTCATGAATCTCTTTACAAGCATAGGTGCATCATTTGTTAATTTGTCTCATACGAAGTGGGTACCTTGGTTATTTTATCATCTACAACTAGGATCATATCATGTTTGTTTCATGATAATGAAAACCCTTGGATAAATTCCATTTTAATCTCCTATCACTTCCATTCTTGTATATCATTCAGATATAACAATTTGATGAGATGCACATGTTTAGTTTTCACATGCTGATATTCCAACAATGAGACATAAAATCTATTTCATCTTTCTTGATTCTTTTCTATAAATAGAGTGGTCTTAGCTCAACCATGATCTTGGTTACACCTAAATTTCTTGAATATGGGGCATTATGCAATTCTTTTAGCACTGTGATTCTTAGATTCTCTATATCAGACACGTACATCCTACCATTATACATTAAAAGATAATCATTCTTTATCTTGAATCCTTTATACCTAGGATTTTGAGAATTCCCTAACAATTCTTTATTAACCTAATTATATAATTCATCTCCTAGTGAGAATTTGATTTTTTGATCTTAGAAAGTACTCTTGATAGTAGCCATGATTGATATGTACCTTTTATGGCTTAGAACATTAGTAAATCTATTCTCCTTACTCTTGATATAATTAATATCAAAATCATAATCAAATAAGAATTCTAACCATCATCTCTTATTAGCATTCAAGTTCATTTGGGTGATTGTGTACTTGAGTCCCAAGTTGTCAATCTTGAGATCAAATAGTTTCCCTAATAGATAATGACTCCAAACTTGTAAGGCATACACTTTTACAACAAGTTCCATATCTTGAGGGGCATAATTAAACTCATATGGATTCAATTTCATGGAATCATATGATATAAAAAAACTATCCTATATAAGAAATCCTCCACGTCCATCCTTAAATGCAACTATGATCATTGAGAATTGACCATTAGGATCAATAAATTTTAGCAATAGTGTTGAAGTAAGCCTCCTTTTCAGCTCCTAAAATCCTATCTGACACTTGTCTAACCATTAAAGACTCTAATTATTTGAGTAAAGAGAGGTAATTAAATTAGCTATCTTTGAGAAATTTGGAACAAATTTCTTGTAATAGCCTACTAATCCCATGAAACCCCTTACCTCATGAAAATTATTATGCACTAGCCATTCCACGATGGTGCTTATCTTAATTATATCTATTAAAATGCCATCTATAGGTATAATATCTCCCAAATATTGTACTTTTTTAGAAAAATACATGCTTGGACAACTTGTCATACAATTTTTGCTTTTACAAATGTTGTAAAACCAATTCTAAATACTATAGATGATCTTCCACTTCCTTATAATATATGAGGATGTCATTTATAAATACCATCACAAAAGGATCTAGATAATCTATAAACACATTGTTCATTAGATTCATAAATGATGTTGGAGCATTTGTCAACCCAAAAGGTAACACTATGTACTCATAATGCCCATATCAAGTTCTAAACATTGTTTTCAAAATATCCTCATCACATATTCTAATCTAATGATACCCTTCTCTAAGATCAATCTTAGAAAATATTATTTCACATCGAATCTGATCAAATAGATCATCAATATGAGGTAGTGTATATATGTTTTTGATCATTTCTTTGTTTAACATCTTATAATTAATACATAAGAAAAGAGTACCATCCTTCTTCTTGATGAAGACCATCAGTTCACCCCATGGTGACACACTTGGTTTAATCAATATTTTTAATAACAATTCATGAATTTGAGCCTTCAACTCAACTAATTTAGTGGTTTTCATCCTACACGATGGATTAGATATCATTATGATCTAGGTATGATGTCAATCGATAAATCAAACTTGTGTTTGGGTGGTATCCAGGAAATTCATATGGAAACACATATTGAAAGTTTATTACAAAATGATAATCCTTCATGGATGGTTCTTTAGATTCCTCCATCTCATTTATCTTAATAATAAATTATTGGCATCTCTTCATTTATTCTTTCTTGAGTTAAATTTTATAAATTCACCTAAGCTTCACCACCTTTTTCTTACCTTGAAGTTGTGTCTAATTTCCAAAATCATATTAACACTCAAACTTCTTCAAATATTAAACAACCTTAGCTTTGTGATTTGCAAGCCAATTGACTCCTAGGATCACATCATATGACCCTAATGATGTAGCATACACATCCACTACTGTATTTAATTTAGGTAACCTAATCTTAGCTTCATCTCTCAATATAATTCCATCAAACCTAGGTGGATTCTCCTTTTTCATGTCTCATGCCAACTCTAAAGCTACTCGAGACTTGCATCTTGTGGCACTTCCTCATACCTCTTCTCTTAATGATGTTAATGCTTAGAAGAATGCTCTTTAGGTTCCTCTTGATCATTCTCCTCTACATGCCCATGCACTTCTTATTCTAGGATCATGATTTGATCCCTTATTTCTTACATGATTATGAGGATCTAATCTAAATTTGTAGCTTGATCAGTGGTGAACTAATTTGGATCCATAGGGGGATTGGTATTTGAATTACCTTCACCTTCTAGTCAAGTGCACACCATTATTCTTCCAACTTAATAGGAAAATATGTTTGCATTAGTAAACACATTAGGTCCTAAATTTTGAACCTCAACTCTAATACTACAATGTAACAACCCCACTAGGTTTTACCAGTATAAAGTAATTTTTTTAATTTAATTACACATAATCATCTAACAGATTTCAACATGATAAATATAATTAAGTGATATTTAACTAAATGTTTATTTTAGTTAACCCTATTAAATGTCTATATCTAATCCATTTAGACAATGATCACCATAAAAATGATATATCAAAACATGAACAATGTTGAATATATAATAAAGACTGCATTTATTTTATAGAAGTAATATTACAATTGCAACCATGACTGATACAATATTAAAACCACTACTATAAATGTACATATCAATAAATAGTAAAGTTTCAACAATAATTTCTCAATAATAATAATAATAATAATAATAATAATAATAATAATAATACAATGATACAATGCTCTACAAAGCATGAGTCTCAATGAACATAAGTATCCATCGGTAATCTCAAGTGTAGTTTCTAGTGTAGTACTATTATAGGGAGGGAAAGCATCATTTGAATGCTTTTCCACACCAACCCTATACCATCGATTCCTTGCATTATTTACCAACAATGAAATGGCCCTCCCTTCATAGATGGATAGATAATTGTGGTGTAGGAATCCTAAGTGACAAAATAGAATCCATGTGTTTTAATATAACTAATACATGATGTATACCATAAAGAAATCCATTCAAACATGATATCATAGAAACTTGTAAACTAGATAAAACACATGAAATGATAATGTTTAACTACAAACATTACTTTGGACAAAGTTTTCATATAGTTTTTTATTTTTAGGATTAGTCAAATTCATACACACTACTCAATTGAATTACACATCATCTTGCATTGATGGTACTAATTAATCTAGTGGAATCCATCGTAATGCTTATTTAGGTTCATAAATGTGATATTTTGTTAATTATATAATAACATAAAAACCAATATATTTAAATAGAATATTCCCTATTAGCAGATGAAAATATACTAAGTATGGGAATATCAAATACATACATTTAATCCATCAAATGTAATGCAATGAATCTTAAAACATATAATTTACTATAGAATAATAAATAGATTCATAAACAATCCTCAATAGAAACATACCATCTGAGTAAGAGTCATATCTAGACTACAAGTTATGAAATATGAATATGCAACTCAAAATGTTATTTCATACACTTAACATAACATTAATTAGAGATTATTTATTTGTTAATATTTCACAAATATAACAATAAGCCAATCATTTAACAACTTCATATGATATGTATTTAAAATTTTAAATACCTTATATTTAATGCTTCAACTAAACATTAAACACATAACAAAGCACCCATATTACCTTACTATATAAATATCATAATATAAACATCAAGTTGTATATGCATTTGTAAACACATCATACTATAAATGGACTTAGTATTCTGTCCATAATTCCCATGAGTATCATGTATAATGTCATATGCATATACTTATATATCTATGAAATAGCTTTCCACAAAATAACTAGAATGATTAAATTGTAAACATTACCAACACACCATCACATAAGTACTTAAAAACATGAATAATCATTAATTATTTTAAAGTACATAGTCATAAACAAATCATCTATATGGATGCATGCAATGTTCTAATTATTTTCCATAATTAATTGATAATAATTATCATATTTATTATCTAGCATTAAATTACTAAAGCATTTGAAATCCTTGCATATATAATGTTCAATTGGTTATATACTTAGCCACCTATATCTAAAAGGCATATTTCCATATGCATAGATTAATTAACATACAGCTTTATATAACATCCACTAATTATATCCTATAGTTCTAAACATATTAATGTCATATCTAACTAATTCATGTTTATATTTAGTAAATAATGATTCTTTATTTGAATTTTCCAACACATAGTCCAAAGAGTAACTCAATTATCTATATTTATATAGTTTACATTAAATGGCTAAATTTTGATCTTTCAAATCACAATTTAACCAAACTTCAAACTCACAATTATAATATAAACTTATTCCAATGTATATCTATTAGATTAATTATGTAATCATTGTATATACACTACACAGATATATAATTCTAATTATTTGACTATGTTACCAGATTTCAACATGTATTTGGATATACTCATTGAAATCTTATAGGAATTTTTGAAGTCATTATATTTCTTAGGGCATAAATAGGATCATTCATATTTCTTCCTTACAAACAAAAACCCATAAAATTAAAAATATATGCTCAATCAAAATTTGATTTAGTCACATATAATAGATTCCATAATATGTAATTGATTACACACACACACACACACACACACACATTGATATGTATATATACCCCAAGTCATTAAATTCCTATAGGGTATATATATATATATATATATATATATATATATATATATATATATATATATATATATATATATATGTATGTATGTATATATATATGTATATATATATATATGTATATATATATATGTATATATATATATGTATATATATATGTATATATATATATATGTATGTATATATATATACATATATACATACATATATACATACATATATACATATATATATATATACATATATATATATATATATATATATATATATACCACTGAATATTTATATATTTACCTTTTAGTTAGTGGATAAATGAAAAAACCAAATTTCATTCTAATAATCCAAA
This sequence comes from Torreya grandis, assembly GCA_037957365.1. Lineage (NCBI taxonomy): Eukaryota > Viridiplantae > Streptophyta > Pinopsida > Cupressales > Taxaceae > Torreya > Torreya grandis. Next base: position 695,665 of record JARHVA010005396.1, on the reverse strand, counting down.
CAACTTCTATACACAGGTGAATCCTATGTTTGGGTTTTAAATTTAATTTATTTATCTCATATAAAAATCATAAATAACCCAATTTATAGTCATGATTAAATTGACCAATATATAGGCATATTAACAAGATTCCAATGTCTTTTTAGAATAATATGCTAAAAGATAATCACATTAAAATCTTGGTTTGTAGTCTATTAAATAAAAATTATCAACCCTTGAGTCTTACCTAGGGTTTCATTAGCCTCTAATTACATAGAATTCTTTTTTATAGTTACACCAAATTTTAAATTTTCACATAACACATAATAAAATTTATCCCTTATAGGGTTTATTTAAAAATACATTATGCATAGTAAGAGGTTCATAAACTGTGGACATTTTATGCCTAGGGTTTCAGGTATATAATCAGTTCTATAGATGGTTGAGCCATCTATAGAACTAAGTATTTATCCCTAAAACAAATTTCATAACCGTGATATAATAAAGCCCTTATATATTTTATTTCTATAATCATCATAAAAAAATATGAATATTAAAATGAAACCAACATTGTAAATTCAATACTCAATTCCAAATCCAATGCTTTTAATTTTTGCTCCCATTGTAAGCTCAAACCTACTCTCTATTCCTCTATCTACTAGTTGTGTCCTCCATGACCTTCCCTT
>JARHVA010005396.1:675000-690000 GCA_037957365.1 Torreya grandis | reverse complement strand
ATAATTCCATTAATATGTATATACCATAGTTTTTATTTATTAAACTTGAAAATGTATTTCATTGATTAAGTATGGGTGATTGTTAACTCTTTAATGTTGTAGACTATTGTATTTTATTTTGACTGGGCTTTAAATCATGATGCTATTCTTTGGAGGAAAGCCATAGATATTGAATTGGATGTAATTTAATGTTTTTTGGATGTTATTAATGATTAATTCAACTTATATATAATCCATTCCCTAGGATCGAGGTGATTTAGGTAGCCATATTTCCCTTTATAATTATACAACATGTGTGGTGATGAGGGTCATCATACCATATTTTTGGTTGCATATGGAAAAGAAATCAACTCATAAATAAATTAGAAAATGGAAAAAACTTGTATCTATTTATTTCCTTGAGGTAGATTACTCATTATTATACTTTTTTATTCAAACCAAATTAACTAGATCCTTAATTCATTTCGTAGAGTTACATATTCTTTCATCATAGAGAAATTGACATAGGACATTACACCTTACGAGAGATTTGAGGTTAATATTATATGTTACTATTTGATTTAAAATTGACAGAGAAATATTTATTCTCAAGGTAGTTTTGATTATGTTATCATATAAATATATTCTTTCATTCTTGAATAATCCATTTTGGTATTTTATATCCAATCATATGGGTTATTTAATGATGTCGATGTATATATTTATCTTTCCTTTGAGGAAATTTGATTGGGATTTAAAGCATTATATAAGCTAGGTTTATTTGGGGAAACAATGGATCTTGGGATTATTATTCCTTCCTGGGTTTTATTTGGTTTGGCCACACATTGATATTAAATGGTATGATTATGGGCCATATATATGTGATTTTAATGTTGAAAACTCCCTGTATATTTGATTTAAGTTGAATTAATTGTGATATAAACAATTTAAACTAGCTTATTCTTCTTACCAAATTGATTATTAAGGTTTATTGTGTAAGTTGATTCGGTGCAATTCACCTATGTATGACTTGGATTAGAACCCTATATGTGTTAATTTATTTTATTAAATTATTTTGGGCTTTAATAAGGGATTTGTATTCTTGTATATTGTTGAGACATGGGACTTGGAAAAATCCCTATTGGATTCATACTTTATAATGAGGGGTTATGGTTTTTATTTTTAAACCTATTAAATGGTTTGTTGTCCCATTATCTCATATTGACCTAATATTTAGTATTTGAGGATCATATGAGGTTTTGAGACCTCATAATGATCGCTAAAATACCCTATATTGATTATTACTTTAAAATCAATTTATTTTTATATGTTGTTTTAACCATTACTACCTTTATGGACTACTTTAATTGATGGATCATTTCTAAGTTTTTAATCAATTGCTATATTAGATTTTTGCCTTAGTAATGTCATATGGTTGTGTTGATTAATTACCCTACTTGTTTGACCTTATTGTTAGATTTGGACATAACTAAATATAACTGTTAAGTTATATGTGCTATACTTTCTAATTGTTATGATTTATTGAAGCATATTTTTATGGGTCACCATTCCCAGACATGATTTGAATAACAAGGAATTAACTAGTATGCTTTTATGCCTAGGTTATAAGTTTGGAGATTGGAGACTAATGGGCTGACCACATACTTGGAGGGGATCGAAGTTGATCATTTTAGAAGCTATAGTAATGGATAGGTTGTTATTCCTTACTATACACTTTCAATATCCTAGGATTAGCTATCTCCACTTTAGATTTATATGGATGATGAGTTATTTATTCACATCTCACCTTGGAATGGTGATTGTGCCTTGTGTTGGTGTTATGTTATTGTGATGTGATGTCCTTTAGTTTATAATCCAATTTGATCATAAGTTCCTCCTAAACCCTATGGTTGGGGTGGTAAGGGCCACCAATGGTTAGGCTCATAGGGCTAGTTGGGAGAGTTTGTCAGATTCATTTGTTTGTTGCTCCATGCTTGGATGATCCCACATCATGTGAAGTAAGTGGTGGTTAGTTAGTTTATATTATTTATTCATTTTTACTTAGTTATTAGCATTTAATGTTCATTTATTCATAAAATTATTTAATTTGTTATTAAGACTCGATATTGGATATTTATGATCATATCATGTGATATACTAACCTAGTTGTTAGTCAATGTGGAAATAAAAGAATGTAATATTTAATAATAAGAAGCTAAATTTATACATTGTTTAAGTTAATTCATTGCATATGTAAATTTATTAAATGTTAATGAGTTTTTCCTCCTATTAATAAAGCATTTTTTGGTATAACTAATGCATAATTACTCTTTTATTTGATCATGTGATCTTATTAATTTAATATAAACTTCATGTTATCACTAACTTAGAGTAAACCTTGGACTATATCATTACCTTGTTGGTTTCTTGATTTAGTCATATAATCTTGTTAGTTCAATAAGATTGTTGATGGATAGTATGAGTAAAGTTACTTAGGCATATATAAATGTTCACTTGATAATGAAACCTATAGAATTGTTTAATAAAATACTTTAACATAATGATTATTATTGGTGTATTCCCATAGATCACTTAATCTAGTGTATAGGCATACTTTGGTATGCTCACTTGGATTAGTAGTGAACTTGTAATCTTAAATGGATTAATAACTATTGAGAACTATCTAATAATATCCTTTGGATCTATATTTGTGTGTATGGCTCATTTTCCTTTTTATACATTTGAATTACTCTTATGTTAGCATGAATAGATAGAGTTATGGCTTAGTGGGGTTAAAACATGGGAATGAAAATTAGAGACCTTTGTATGTTTTAGCTTGTAGATAATTTATATATGAAAAATTTCAGTGGTGATAGATGTTATGCTTATTTGTAAATTTTAAACAAAAATATTCTTGCATACATGGGACTTGTGAGTCCACATACACAAATATATATGTTGTTGTTAACCAATTATTTTGATGAGTGATATTCATTCTTAAACTCAATTAGTTACATTGATAAATCAAATAGGTTTCTGTATGGGCTTCCATTTTAGAAGGATGCCTATTATTAGAGTAAGTTACTTAAGATATTGAATGAATTACTAACTTGAGAATAAAGAAATAAAGCTAGAACTATTTGTAATAGTAAACTATAATTTCATGTGAGGCATACTCCTTTGATAAGATGACTATATTCATGGATGTGACTAAATGTATATATTGGATATAATTATATGGATTTATGTATACATATTGTTATCCTTTTACTGGTTAGAATTTTATCAGTAAGGCATTGTTATTGGTATAAGATGGTATGTGTGTTTAATTCATGTAGAACCTCAATGTTTATAAGTTATATAGAATGGTTAATGATGAACTTATGGTAGGATTGAAAAAACCATAATGACATTCATGAAAAATGTCCTACTCTCCTATTTTTTGATGTAATTAGGAATATGATGTATACATGTATACTTGGTACTTATCTTATGGGAATTAATTTACCAATCATGTTGAATCAAGTTTGAAATTACCTCTTATTAAAATCCTTGATTGTAGTAGAGGTTGATGTATTAAGACTTAATCCTCCATATAAGATTCTGATTATAGGTATGGTGGAAACCATATTATTGTAAGCATGAAAGTTTAATTGGTTGACATACCTTACTTGCATGAAATCAGGGGTTGACTAAATATAATTAATGTTATGGAATATTTATGTTTCATTACCATGGCCTTAATTATATTGATTTACTATTGTATGCATTAGCTAATTACCAATATTGGATCACTTATATACATTCTATGGATGGATACCACTATATCTTTATCAGTTAGATGACATAATGATCCCCTTTGTATCTTCAACTTCTTATGTATATTATGGTGAGCATGCTTATAAAATAAATGTAATTTCTTTATGTAAATGATATTTCATTGTATGTTAAAGAGACTCAACATAATCTATATGTACTCCATCTGATACTAGTTACTATTATGTTTATCATGTCGATGCTTTCCTAATTCATATCTAGGATAGATTTGCATTTGTTCTCTTACCTTGGACTTGTTATGACCCAATGATGGCATAGAAGGTTAAGGTTAACCTTTCTAGTTGAGAGTACATGATTATGTTATGATATTATTGTTTGCTTCAACAAGCAAGGTCTAAGTTTGATACACATCCAAAACATACTCTGATATGCAACTTCAAAGAGAATTGGGGTTGTTTCATCTAGTATCAGAGTAATGTTTTTTCTCTAGGGAACTCTAGGATTGGTATAGTTATTTTTTGATGACCATTAAGTTATCCCAGTTAGGCAAAATTATGAAGTAATTAACAAGACACCTAGCATTTCAAGCTAAAGTTTAAGGTGTTGTGTTATTATTACTTACTCTGGAATGTTACATACATCACTTAGAAGGAATGATTCCAAGGAATCTAGATTCACTCCTATGTCAGTTGTTATTACCCCTAGCCTTGGTTGGGGTTAACACTTCCCATACTTAGTTTTATCAGGGCAAGTCTCACTTAGAAACCATTGACTTATATGGGTGGGTCAATGGGAGTTAGGTGATATAATATTCACTCTTAGAATCAAGGGAATGATGTTTGGGTATCTATGTTTAGATTGTATGGGCGAGCCTTCCTTAGATACTTGGAACATTATGACCTAGTGAAGACCAAGGGTTCAACCTAAATGTAGAGGATGTAATAAGGTGTAAAAAAGATATAATTCTTAGATAAGTTGGTAAATCTTGATCTCTCCACTCATGAAAATTATTCTTTTGATCTGTTGAGAACCTGTGAACCTACATGTGTGTGTGTGTTAGTGTTTTTACTATAGATGGTGTTAGTGGAGTGGACATATCTCCACAAGGTGAGTTGCTCATGGATATCAAGGTTTCCCCACCTCTTTTTCTAATTATAACAAGTTTGGTATGTAAAAGTTTCTTGTAATGACATTGTAGTAATAACTATGGTAAATAGCCATAGATTTTGACTTGGATTGAGTGTCATCATAAGTGACTGAGGGTAGCAATATCATAATTTTATTGAGATGATAATGCCTGGGAGACATTATCTCATCTAATATGTTGGAATTTTAAGTAAATTGAGAAGGTTTTGTTGTCTAATTTGTTTCTTGATTCGTTGATTGCATTTGTTATGCATCTTATAAATAGGCAAGATTAAGTGATTTCTAAAAACTTATGCATTCTAGCTAAGTTAGGCTTAATATTGTTAGCCTCTTTGGAGTTAAGTTTCTAAAGAAAGTGGATTTGTAACTCCAAAAGGGGTGAATTTAACTAGTTTTGACATGTTTAATATGATGATGGATTGGTTTTACATCTATGACACACATTTTATTCATGAATATGTTTAATTCCATGTGTATGTTGATTGATCCTCATTGGGTTATAAACCCATGGGGATGTCTATTCAGATTTGACTTCATCTTCACACCTATGACGATGTCTATTGAGATATTGGATATGTCCTACATCTATGAGGATGTTTATTGTAAGTTCTAATTAAACTTGATGATTATGAGGAATTGTGATTCCCATAATAGTGTTATGGTACTCTCCTTGAGCCTTAGCTAAGCTCACCCTTTCCTGAGTTGATGTTGCATTAAAAAAACATCACCATTCAACCTTTGACATGTTGCATTTAGTTAATTAGTTGAATTATAATATAAGATTATTATTTTAATCTTAAGGAAATATCTGCATGTCCATGCATTACTTGTATAGGCAAGTTATTTGATGAGGCTAAGGTATGATATCTTGGGAGGACCAAGGGTACATATCAATCTTGGAGGGCCTAGTGGGTGAGTGTGATTGAATTGAATGAGAAAGTTAAGAGTATTTGGGATTGATCATGTGATACCATTGATCGGTTTCTAATGTCTTTTGGATGACATCTAACATAAAGTGGATTGAAGTAAATTCATTGACCCTTGTGATTTACATACCGGTATGTTTGAATTTTATGATGTGGAAAAATACCTTGGCATAGTTACCTATACCTAAATGTGAATGTATATTATGTTACTCCTTCATTCATGTACAACCTTGTGAGGTGTGAAAGTGCTTAATCACATGAAATGTGTGAACTTTTTGTACTATATAGATAGCTATCTTGGTGTTCTAGTAATGTTATGTATGTGATCTTGTGTTGTTAAACTAAATTATGAAGCTAAGCACTTGTGTTTTGTAACTCCATTTTTGGAAGATGAATATCTTGTTTAGGCTACCATGGTATATTCCTATGATGTGTATTATAATCTTACATCATTATTATATATATGAACATCAATTCAAATATGAGGTTTAAGTTAAAGAAACATTATTTTCATAATGGTTATATTGGGTATGGGCTAGGGAGTGGAGCCTCTCATAGGCTAAAATTCCACTCCACCCCTTTGTATGAGGCAACTGTCTAATTCATTTAGAGTGTGCACCATGAGAGCCACATATTGGTCATGGGACCCTCTTACATAATGGTTGCCTTATGGTTTTGTGTTCCTTTAGCCACCTCTCAGAGGTTTTTTTATAAACAACCTATGCTAAATTTCCTTGTGCAAGCCTTGTGAAACACAAAATAGTCCTACATAGTGGACATTTATGTAAATTGACAAGGAAGTACTTGTTGAAATACATGCATGTGTTTTCATGTACATGTAAACATGTTGTTATTGAGTTATTACCTCATTATACCTATTATATATATTCTAGTATGAATATATTTCTATATTGTTTTATGCATGACTAAATAACATGATGGTCTTGTGTTCAGAATGAAAACTATAAGTTTTGATCAAGTAGATTTTGTAATCATGGGTAATTATATTTATTTTTATTTTTTATTTTATACCATGAGGTAAGTGTAGTATGATGGTGGAACTATGATTCCTATAACCATCGTGTGAGCTCACAAATTTATTAGAGAGCATGTAGTAAGACTTTTGAGTAACATGTAAGGGTTTAGGTTAGCTTCTCTTGCTATTCAGTGTGGATAGTGTGGGACACTATGCTATCCCCTAAATGGTATTTATTTTATTTAGAAGTAACCATTCAAAATGAATTACTATACTATGGTAGCATTCTATGATGAATGCTAGTCAAATTATGTGTAAGGCATAATGTGTGTTGGTAAAGACATTATTTTAGGCTTGGATATATGTTAAAATCTTGATGGGATTGTTTAAATTGTAATTACGATCATAAAAGTTACAAATTTTCTATGGTATGTTTTCCTCTTAATAAGAGGAATGCCTAGCTAGCATTTAGTTCTTTAGTGAATTTTTTATCTACATATTTAAAATTTGTTAAATCTTTCTATCTTTTATAAACTTTTCACTGAAAGAGGTGTGCCTAGAAGGTAATGGAATATTTTGTTGTCATTTTTAGAGGCATGGAAATTTTGTTTCCATGGTTGGTAATGTTATTTTACCTTAAAAACTTAAGAAATTCATGCCTATACAGGTGGATGAATTTTAAAATCTTCTTTAGAGGTATGATAAAATGGTAGTATACCATTGATTTTTGTGCTAATTAAGAATAGTAATAACTATTAGACCCTTTTACCAAGGTTGTAATTATATATTTTTAGCTATTAATAAATGAGCTATGCATTATGAGCATAGATTGTATCTCAAGTTGAGATGTGTATATAAACATTATTTCTATATGACTTATGGTGGCTCCCTATTATTGTTCTAGTGTCATGAATGACACATGAGTCAATAAGACTTTTCTTAAAACTATAATTATGAATTATAATATAGATAACAAATATATTTTACCTAGATGGATTATTACACCTTATTTATTTACTATTATGTAAACTAATGTTTTTTCCAGCTAATATTATGATTCCTTAGTGGGACCTTTGTTAAAAGTGTGATCATATTTCTGTGGATAGTTGAGTCCTTAGTTGTTGATATGGTTGCTAGGATGGTTCCACTCCAAGAGGGGGAGGATGTTATGATACCACCCTTATGTAACCTAACATGACTATTAATCATTGATATTATCATGTGTATAGTTGATTTCTATGATGCCTTACTTAGCTAGACTATATTAATATCTCTGATGTTGTGATATTGGGCTTTCGGTTGATATACATATCATGTTTGTAATTCTTCACTTGATGATGCATAGGTTATTTTATGTATTTGATATTTTATTATAGTTCATTACTACTTTATCAGTTTATAATTTTTTTAGATCAGATACTGTTGATGGATTCACTTGATGACTGTAGGTGCATATTATGAGTTAGGCCAGATGTTGGCATCAAATTTTAGGGTAGTAGAGTGTTTCTGAGTAGTTAGATGAGTTTTGATAATTAACCTTATGTTCTTATTTTGTGTTGTCTTTGGAAAATGGTATTATTTATTTTTGTAGTCATATGTTATTATGCATTGTCACTTTTTGCTCCTTATCTCTTATCGTATTATTTTTATTCCAAGCACGTTTATGTGGTTTTGTATCCATCCACTTGGACTTCCATTTTTCTCTCTCCTCTAAATACTCATCACCACCATAGATCCACTTGAGTCACCCTACCCTATCTTAGACTCGCTAAGATACCTACCTAGGCCTACCTCCCCATGACACCCCTTCCACAACATTTATTACCTGGTGACCTTATAACTATTAATGGCCTGATTAATTAGCCATTATGACTTTTAAACATTCAATATAATTTAAAATAATCTTTATCATTATTATTTTATTTATTAATATTTATTTTATGATTTTACAGTTGTTGACTAAGTTAATTGGTCTTAGTGGCTTTTATATATTTTCTTGGATTTTTAAATTATATATATATATATATAGATGATTTAATTTGATATTAATTGTGTTTATTATTTTACTAGCCTTTTGCATATTTTGAAAAGTTGGGGGGGGGGTCCATTAATGACTATTGGCTTGGGAGTTCTAATGGTGGGTCTCATGGGAGAAGGGGGTCGATGGATTTGGGAGAGGGGAGACTTTTTCTCTCTCTCTCTCCATATTTAATGTGGAACAGATGGGGAATATGGTGAAGGGCATATGGGAGGAGAGTTGGGGGTTTTTCATGAGTAAGGGAGAAGTTATGGGGTAGGTAGGGAGGCATAGAAAGGAAGGCATGGAGAAATGGTAAAAAGGATGTGTAGGGGGAGTCATGAAAGAGAAGAAGGTTAAAGGAAAGTAATATGTAGAAGAAAAATATAAGCATAGGGGAGAAGAGAAGTGAAGGAGGAAGCATTAAGAAATGGAGAAAGAAAACATAGAGGAAGGAGTAAGGAAAAACATAAGGAAGAGAAGAAAATATGCAGCAAGGAAAGAAATGCAATAGGGAAAGAAAATAGAAGGGAAGGGAGGGAGGGATGGTAGAGGAGTTTTTTGTTTTTTTTGGATGCTAGAATCCTTTGTGTTTCCCCTACCTACATTAATTAGGTAAGTCATTTGATAGTAGCCAGTCATTTTTTGAATGTATTTTTATTTTATGCACTGGGTAATTCCATTAATATGTATATACCATGGTTATAATTTATTAAACCTATAAATACATTTCATTGATTGAGTATGAGTAATTATATACCTTATATTTCAATAGACTGCTATGTTTTATTTTGTTTGAGATTTAAATCATGACCCTATCCTTTGGAAGAAAGTCATAGATATTGAATTGGTTATAATTTTATGTTCTTTGGATGTTATTAATGATTAATTCATCTTCTATATAACCCCTACCCTAGGATTGGGGAAATTTAGGTAGCCATATTTACCTTTATAATAATACATCATGTGTGGTGTTGAGGGTCATCGTACCCTATTCTTAGATGTATATGGAAAATAAATTGAATCGTAAATAAATTTGAAAATGAAAGTAATTTGGATTTATTTATTTCCTTGAGGCATATTATTCCTTACCATTATAATTTTTGATTCAAACCAAATTAACATGATCCTTAATTCATTTTGTATAATTATGTTGATGTGTATACATATTATTTCAACATAGAAAAATAGACTTAGGACAAATACACATTATGGTAGATCTGAGGTTAATATTATTTATTGTTATTTGATTTCAAATCAACATAGAGAAATATTTGTTCTCAAGGTATTTTTTATTATTTTATTGTGTGTGTGTGTGTGTGTGTGTGTGTGTGTGTGTGTGTGTGTGTGTGTGTGTGTGTGTGTGTGTGTGTGTGTGTGTGTGTGTGTGTGTGTGTGTGTGTGTGTGTGTGTGTGTGTGTGTGTGTGTGTGTGTGTGAGTGTGTGTGTGTGTTATTTCATTCTTGAATAATCCAATTTGTGTTTTTCTAGCCAAACATATGGGTTGTGTAATGATGTCAATGTATATATCTATCTTTCCTTTGAATAAAGTTGATTGAGATTTAAATCATTATAGAAGATTGTTTTATTTGGGAAAACAATGGATCTTGGACTTATTATTCCTGCCTAGGTTTTATTTAGTTTGGCTATGCATTAGTAGTAAATGGTATAATTATGGGCCATATAGATGTGATTTGAATGTTGACAAACACCTATACATTTGATTTAAGTTAAATTCATTATGACATATACAATTTAAATTGATTTATTCCTCTTAAAAAATTGATTATTGAGGTTCACTATATAATTTGATTTGGTGGAATTTACCTATGTGTGACCTTGATTAGAACCCTTTAAGTGTTAATTAATTTGATTAAATTATGTTGGGATTTAATAAGATATTTTTATTCTTATATAATTCTAATCCATGGGAAATGGACAAAGCTTTGTTGGAATCATCTTTTATAATGAAGGTTTATGGTTTTTATTTATAAACCTATTAAACTTCATGTTGTCCCATTATCTCATATTGACCTGATCTTTAGTATGTATGGATCATATGAGGTCATGAAACCTAATAATGATCTCCAAAATCCCATATATTGATTATTGATTTAAAATTAATTTATTATTGTGTGTTATTGGAAACATTTCTACCTTTATGTACTATTTTAATTGATGAATCATTTATGGGTTTTTAATCAATTTTTATATTGTATTATTGCCTTGGGAATGTTGTATGGTTATGTTTCCTAATCACCTTGCTTATTTGACCTTATTGTTAGACTCGGATTTAGCTGAATATAACTATTAAGCTATATGTGTTGTGCTTTCTAACTTTTATGATTACTCGAAGAATATTTTTGTGGGTCACCATTCCCAAACTAGACTTGAATAAAAAGGCAATAGTTTGCATGATTGTAGGCCTAGGTTATAATTTTGTATTCAGGAGGCTAATGGGTTGACTACATACTTGGAAGGGATCCAAGTTGATAATTCTAAAAGATATAGTAATTAATATATTGTTAATTCTTTACTATACCCTTTTGATATCTTTGGATCAGTTATCCCCACTTCTAATTTATATCAATGATAGGTTGGTTATTCCTATCTCACTTTAGAATGGTGATTGTGCCTTGTGTTGGTGTTATGTTATTGTGATGTGATGTCCATTGGTTTGAAATCCAAATTGCTTAAAACTTCCTCCTTAACCCTATTTATGAAAACCACCATCTAGATGATCGTTGGGGTGGTAAGGGACACTAATGGTTGCTCTCATAAGGGTAGTTGGGAGGGTTTACCCAATTTAGTTATTTACTGCTCCATGCTTAGATGATCCTCCATCATGTCAAGCAAGTGGTGGTGAGTTAGTCTATGTTATTTATTCATTCCTACTTAGTGATTAACGTTTAATATTAATTAAATCATAAACATAATTATTATGTTATCTAGAATCGATATTGGATATTTATGATTATTATCATGTGATATTATAACCTATTTGTTAGTGAACGTAAAACTAAATGAATGCAAGATTTAATAATAAGAAGCTAAAATTGTACATTGTTGAAGGTCATTCATTACATATGTAAAGTTATTAAATATTAATTTGTTTCTCCTCCTATTACTAAAGTATTTTTTGGATTAACTAATGTATAATTACTATTTACTTTGATCATGTGATATTATTAAGTTAATATAGACTTCATGTTATCACTAACATAGATTAAACCTTGGAGTGTATAATTACATTGCAGATTTTTTGATTTAGTCATATAATCTTGTTAGTTGAATAAGATTGTTGATGGATACTATGATTAAAGTTACTCATTCATATACAAATGTTTACCTAATAAATAAACCTATAGACTTGTTTAATAAATTAATTTGGCATAATGATTATCATTGGTGTATTCCCATAGATCACTTAATTTGATGTATAGGCATACTTAGGTATGATTGCTTGGATTAGTAGTGAAATTTGAGTCTTAAATGGATTAATAATTGTTGATAAATATATAATTATCTCCTTTGGATGTATATTTATGCTTATGGCTCATTTTCATTTTTATACATTAGAACTTCTCTTATGTTAGCATGAGTATATAGAGTTATGTCTTAGTAGGGTTACAACATGGGAATGAAAATTGGATACCTTCATATGTTTTAGCTTGTAGATAATTTATATATGAAAAATTTTAATGGATTTGGCTATTATTATTTTTTTGAAAGTGTAAAAAAAATTTGCTTGTATACGTGGGACTTGTGAGTCCACATACATAGATATATATGTTGTTGTTAACAAATTATTTTGATGAGTGATTACTATTCTTAAACTTGATTAGTTACATTTGTAAATAAAATAAGTTTCTATGTGGGATTCCATTTTAAAATTTTACCTATTATGAGAATAAGTTACTTAAGATCTTGAATGAATTACTAACTTTAGAATGAACAAAGTAAGTTGGAACTATTTGTAATAGTAAACGGTAATGTCATGTGAGGCATCCTCCTTTGCTAAGATGATTATATTCATAGATGTAACTTAATGTATATGTTAGATATCATTATATTGAGTTATGTTTACATATTTTTATCCATTTGTTGGCTGAAATTTTCTTAGTAAGGCATTGTTATAAGTATGAGATGGTATGCATGTTTAATTCATGTAGAACCTCAATGTTTATGAGTTCTATATAATGGTTAATGATGGAACTTGTTGTAACCTTTGAAAACCCATAATTTCATCCATGAAAAAAGACCTATTATCCTATTTTTGGATGTAATTAGGAATCTAACGTATGCATGTATACTTGGTGCATGTCTTATAGGAATTACTTTACCAATCATATTGAATGAAGTTGGAAATTGCCTCTTGCTAAAATCCTTGATTATAGTAGAGGCTGATGTATTAAGATTTAATCTTATACACAATAATCTTGTTATAGGTATTAATAAAACCATACTATTTTAAGCATGAAATTTTAAGTGGTTAACATACCTTCCTTACATGAAATCAAGGATTGACCAAATATAATCAATGTTATGGAATATTTACATTTAGTGACCATGTGCCTTAATTATATTGATTTTTTTTTTGTATTACATTGGCTAATTATCATTATGGGATCATTTATATTAATTACATAAATGGATACCACTATATATTTAATGGTTGGATTATGTAATGATACCATTTGTATATTTGACCACTTATGTAGATTGTGGCAAGCATGCTTATAAGTTGAATGTAATTTATTTATTAAATGATATTCATTATATTCTAAAAAGGCTCAACATAATCCATATGTACTCCATGTAGTAATGGTTGATATTATGTTTAGCATGTTTATGCTTTCCTAATTGTTAGTTAGTAAAACTTTGCATTTCTTCTCTTACCTTAGACTCGTTGTGACCCAATGATGAGATGGAAGGTTAAGCTTAACTTTTTTTCTTGAGCATATGCTAGTATGATATGTTAGTACTTCTTGATTTATAAAATGAGTTTTGGGTTTATTATGTATCCAAATCATACTCTAATATGCAACTTAAAAAAAATATGGGTTGTTTCAATTCCACTGTCACCTATTAGGGTTCACTGTCTCCTTGTAGATTTTTATTTAGATAATGCACTCAAGTTATGTGTATTTGTTTTTAACTCAAAACCCTAAGACATCTAATTAAGTAATTCTAACTTAAAAAATATGGGTTAATGAGATTAGATGAAGTCAATTTGACCTCAAATACCAATTTTTAATGAGTGTTTCCTACATATCAGTTACTCCAAAGAAGGCTAAAGACTAAGGTAGTTCTCCCCCTTATGTGGCTTGTTTGTGAACAATTGTGAAATATGTTATATATGAGTGCATATAGTGATCTATCTTGTAAATTGAAAAAATATTTATCATGTCATAATATTTGAATGCTTCAAACTTGTAATAATACTACTCCTATTACTATTTGGAAACAAGGATGAATAGGGGAGTTTTGTAATCTTGAGAGGTGATTTTGATTGGTATAAAATAAACGTGTGATTAATTTTTACTTGATGATATTCAATGGTATTAAGCTTGTATTTATACACAACCTATTAAAATGATCTTATGGGAGTGTTAAAATAATATTATAGGCCAACCCATACATTTTGAAATATTTTTAAATTTGAGTGTTTGTCAGGTATGTGCACTAGTGTTAGACATGGGACATTAGTGTTGATGTTATTATCCTAAAGGTTGGAGAATTATTGAATATATTTAATTGATAGTGTAAGATATATATCTTATTTTATAATATTATGGGCTACATGTGGTCTAGGTAATCATAATATCAAGGTCATATTATATGATAAGTATTTAGGCATAATGAGATGGTGAATGTGAGCCTTTCAAAAATATAAAGGTCATGAAATGAAGGGTTGAGACATGAGTAATATTTATCAAGTGGACAACACTATAATATCATGTAAAATCCATACTTAACATCTCTATTTACCATATATTTAATTTATTAATGCATAAGGTTGAAATTACTAGTTTAAATTAAAATAAATGTGTCCCTTTCTGTGTAAAACACACCTTGCTTTAACTTGAGCCCTATTTGAATTTTTTTATTTTAATTAACTAATACCAAGAGAATTTTAAAATTTAATTTGTTTATATAATTTAAAATTTTAAATAATT